>JAODGC010022635.1:89424-100195 GCA_027574925.1 Ecitoglossa quadriceps | reverse complement strand
ATTAGGTTGTTTTTTCTTGCAAGTAGCCAACCGCTCTGAGCTAGAAGAGCGCGAGGCGACGCTCTTTTTGCCCGTGACTCTCGTTGACGTGCCTGTATTATCTCAGGAAGTAAAATTAGAGTCTAAATTAAAAATCCGGTAATTAAGGTCGGAAGTGTTTTAAATTAAAGTGGACCAAGTCTGCGAGTATGTTTGGGGTAAGTTGAACATGCTTCTTTATACGCCGTTAGTTCGGGAAAAGATCCGAGAAATGGGTATCGTCCTTTATAGCATAATGCCGTGGGTGTTCAGCCAGAGGGCAAAAAATACGCAATGGCATTGCATTTGGCATGATGAGGCCTGTAAGAAAACCAATTTTCTAGGCGATATTCGGATGCTCGGGATAATCAAGCCGAAAAGTTGCAATTTTTGCGCTTTACTCCAATGTTCAACATGGCGGCGCAAGGATTGCGTTCAGATTTTTTTCTTTTGGAGTTGGAGGAGATCTTAGCGTTAAACAGAGCGGGTAGCAATGAATTGCAATGCGCATGCTCTGCTTTACGTACTTTTTAGTACAGCGTTTTGGCGCTTTGTGCAAGGGTGCGCAGTATGCAAACAAACAGTCATCGGAGGTTAATGAGCACACTACTTCTACCACAACTAGTGGAATTAATTTACTAATTAAGACAACATACAGTTCAGTGGTCAACACATCAGCTTATACATTAACACCACTTAAATAATTTTTGTGTTAATTTTCACTTGTTTTCTTTCTGTCTTTAGCCATTCCCTTTGATTACTAAAACTACTACTTGATCGGACCTCAGTTCATCAAACTATCTGGTAATGCATTCAAATTTCTTATTGGTTATTTATCTGCATCGTTACAAGTGGCGTTCGTTTTAAACTTCGCGTCTGAGTGTGTTCTTACTTGTCGTGATGGTTTTGTCCTCGTTAATACTTGCAAGTTATTTAATTTGCGGTTATGGGCAAGATAACTTAACCTTAAGTGTCATCTTTAATGATGCGAAATCGAATTGTACTATACTTTGATGTGCTTGTTTACAGGAATACTACCATTGGATTTAAAATGTTTTAACTCATTACCCCTTCTTTCTATATGTGTGCGCGGGTAGTGATTGCAGTGTTCAATAATTTCTTAATTGTTTAGTGACGTGTGCAACAATCGGGTCACTTCCCTTGATTTAATTTTTGCAATTGGATAGCTATTGAAAGTGGGTCGTGCCATGTCCCCTTTCAACTGTTAGGGGCAGTACGCAATCGATTTACAACAATCCCTAGTATGTTTGCCGAGTGCGTGCCGCACGGATTTAAACTAAAGTGTTGTCCTCTTTTCTACTCACAACGTGGCCATTGGGATTGTTTGGTCTTCAAGCATCATTCCACCACCGAGGGAACGAGGATTATTAGAGACGCACCCACTATCCCTCTGTAGCTGGGATATAATAATGTAGTATGCCATTTGGTAACTAGTTATTGCATGTCTGCGTCCGGGGTTTCGGGCGTAGGCAATTGGACTTTTTACCGGTTACTCCATAGTTTCAGGTGCAGTCCAGGATCCGGAATTTATTGTTTTGATCATGGCAACAAACTGGTTGTTGCTCCTTTATTTTTGTGCAATTTAGGTTGTATTGTTGCGATATGGAACGACCATATCGAGCGAATGTCAGCTAACAGAATTGTGCGAATTGCAAGACATGAGTCTCCAAAATGTAAACGGTCTCTGGGAAGACCCAGAAAGAGGTGGAGCGAGCATTTCTCCAACGCTTAAACCGAAGTGGAACAGGCTATTAAGCCTATACAAGAAGAAAAAGAAGAAGGTTGTATTGTTGCGTGTCAATTGAAGTCAATTAATGCGCCTTCGCAAATGTATATTTGCTTTTTTTGTGAATTTTCAGGTTTTTCAAACACCTCAGTTGTCTTGCGTTTGTGGGAGAGGCGTTTAGCAAACTTACTAGAAAATAAACGCGCCGTTGCATTATAACTTTCGGATTGGATAATTAGAATCGGTGATTAATACATGTATATTTCATGCGTGTTTCGTTTGTTATACTGCTTCGGCTTTCGTTTTATGCCCCAGACACCGCGTTGGGCATTACATTAAATTAATGCGGAGCACTCAATAAACGTCACAACATATTTAATTCCGTGACTATCGTCGACACCTCCAAACAGCAACCATAGTTTTCGACCATTAAATTTAGCTGTGTGTTTGCAGAAAAACATGCAGTTGAGTCAATTTGAGATTGGCGCAGTGCATTTCAGTCGGTCTTCTTTGTGACATATGGCTAAACGGTGTGTTACACTGGGTAGGCTGGAATCATGCATCCCAGAAGTACTGACCATCAAACTCTTGGCTTGCTTCGTGTAGAGAAGTGAGATTCTTCGGGCGTTGAAGCTAACTTTAAGTTAGCTTCTGGTTCTGTTTGTTAGTATGAATGAAAGTGATATTTTCGGGTTGAATTGTATTTCTATGTATGTAAGTGCTAAGTCCGGTCAAGGATTTTACTGTCTGAAACACTGAGAGCTGGTGGAAGACCGTTGACATGTCTGTCTCGGTCCACTGTAACAATGTTACAAACTGGATATAAACGGACAACACGTGGTTGTCACCCGGAGCATAAATCGCAAATGAGTCGTGATTTAGCTTTTTGTTTATATAATGAGTCGATTTATGCTCCACTATACACTGTTGGAGTGTGACTAGGTAGCGATACAGCGACAGAGGTTTTTTTTTTTGATTTCAATTAACTAACTTAATTAACTAATATTTATTACTTATGCTCTCCTTTTCACCTAGTAAAAATCATGGTGTCCAGATCTCTGTTCAATGTTGTTGTCTGCAGGACGTATTAATTTTATTTTTTTCTCCATCTTCCTACTACATATTGCAAGACATCGCATCCGGTTAACTAAAATGGCATATAGATTGCGCTTAGAAGTGGCCATTTCGTTGAGATATGTTGCGTGTTTTCTGCAGCAACTTCGAAAGTAGTTTAAATTCGGACACATTATAGACAACCGGTGTTGCGGCAATTTTGATATTATTTTGAATTTGCCGAAAAATGCTCTGCGATTCTCGTCCCGCCCGGGGGTTGAGACGGCTCGGCAGGTATCTAAGGAAATGAACAAATATATTTATCACTAGAGTTTTGCCAAAACATTGGTGCCATTCGGGCACTAAAAGGGTAATAATTTTCTACAAACGTATTTTCTAGTTCTTATCAATTATTATCAATTTATAAAAAACAGACACTAGTTTGGCAGAAAAAAGCATGTCTTTTATTATTTTAGCAATAACACCTATACAAATTGAAATAATCGGTATCAACAAGTGACAATCATGTCAACCAAGCAAAGCGTGCATTTTCCCATTTTCCCGCACGAAATAAAAATACTTTGTAATATTTTGCATTCCTAGTGAAATTATTACTCTACATTCTATAATAATTCTTACTTATAACTTAATTTACCCCTCAATCTGCTGAGTGTTAAGGTGTATCAAATAGATGCGTGGACAAATTACATGTGAACGACATTTCACCGGGGGAAATTATATGTAGGTTATAACCCATAGCATTTGGGAATACTTGTAAATTTTAAGCAAATTAGAAAATTAAATTATAACGTGATGGCAAAAAGATCAGCAGTAAATGATTTGAATCACGATAATTGGGATCGCGATGATGAGGTGGAGGAAGCTGGAACGTTCAAACAAGCATCTGCAGAAGCTCTTAAAGGGAGGGTTATGAAGACTGCTCGAAGAAGAAATACTGGTGAAAATACTGTAAGAAAACTAGACGCACATTTTTCTAACAAAATTTGAATACGGTATTCTATTGCAACGTTATTTTAGGTAGTGAGTGAAGATGGAAATGGAAAGAAGCCTATTTTTGGTGGATTCACTGGTTTTTCAAGTTTTGCTCCACCAAATCCAAATGCAGCATTCAGTTTCCTCAACAATTCAAACACAGTTAAAACACCATCTAACACTACCACTATTCCTTTAACCTCAGCAACAACCACTTCAATAGTGGAAATATCAAAACCAATGTTTTCCAATGGAATTGAATCTAAAACAGATGTGAAGTCAACAAATATCTTTGCGAACTTTGGGTCACTAAAAACAACCACTTCTGCACCTAAAACTCTTATAAATTCTGGCAAGGAAGACAAAGTAACAGACCCTAATCAAGACAAAACAGAATATTTTGCAAAACTAAAGGGTTTAAATGAGAGTGTTCTCAGTTGGATTGAGAAACATGTTAAAGAAAATCCCTTCATCAGTTTAAAGCCAATTTTCACAGATTATGAACGGTATTTGACTGAGTTAGATGTAGATAATGTTGCTGTTAATTCAAAGAAAGACCTTGTTGGCTTTACATTCAAATCAACTAAGACTGATGAACCAAACGCTGATAAAAAGGAATCAACAGAAGATAATGCAGATAAAGTTGACACACCTACTTTTGATAGTTCTTTTTCATTCGGTACGAGTAGTAAATCTTCAGCCTCCACTCCCAGCAATGATAAAGAAAAGGGGAATTCTCCACCGCCCAAATTTGTCTTTGGAAGTGCGAATGCAGCAAAGTCTTTATTAACCGTACCAACTACTTTCGGTGATGGTTCTTCAAGCGGTTTATTTGCTTCCAAACCGTTTGCATCTACTGGAGCACCATTTTCATTTGGAGCCACATCTGCTGCAACCCCTGCATTTGCATCAACTCCAGCACATGCTACAGAAACGCAAAATGAAGAGAATGAAGATCAACCTCCAAAAGTTGAATTCACTCCGGTTGTGGAAAAGAACTACATCTACACAATTAGATGTAAGGTATATGTTAAGAAGGAAGGCAATTATGCAAATCGTGGGTGTGGTAACATGTTCTTAAAGAAGGTGCCAGACTCAGAGAAAACACAGCTCATCGTCAGAGCCGACACCAATTTGGGAAACCTTTTATGTAATTTTATTTTATCAGAATCAGTGCCGACGCAGCGTATGGGAAAGAATAATGTAATGCTGGTATGTATTCCGATGCCGGATGAGAAGCCGCCTCCAGTGCCAATTTTACTACGAGTTAAGGATGAAGCGGTGGCTGATGCCTTGTTGAAAGAACTAGAGAAACATAAGAAATGATTTTTCGTTTACATGAACTAACAAAATAACTAAATTGTTATATGGATCTGCGCTGTTTTTAGTTTACAATGAAGTGAGCATAGTTTGTTAGTTTAATTACATTAATAAAGAGTTCGTAACATAATTGTTCATAACCATCTTGAGCGGAATCGAACTTGTAAACACCTTTTATTGATTCAAGTCGTGTATGTAACTCAAGTCAACTGATTCAAGACTTTGAAATTATAATACCCTATCACCCGGTAAGTCCTAAACTTAAATAATCAATTTACAAATATCAATAAAATTTACAAAACAATCGCGAGCGCGCATCATAAATAATAATAAATAAATGCTGCTAATCGTACAATCATACAGATAAAAGTGTTTTAGTTTAAATTCATTTGTTATTCTCCTAATAATGGATAACTCGTCATTCACTTGCACCTCGTGAGTTATTTCATCAGCTCTATTAACAACATTTGAATGGAATGTATAGGCATGTTTTGTATTGAGTGCAGTTCAAAATATTGCACTTTGTCAACAGTTTCAATTTGTAAAAATTTGTGGAATGTAAACTATGCAACAATTTGTTTAACAGCTCACAGGAGTTAATAACATCAACACCAAAAACAAGTGACAATTCTTGTTTGATAAACATTCGCGATGCTTTCGATCATCATTGTGTTACGCACTACTTTAACAGTTGACGGTAGCTTTACTTCTACTTAATAAAATATTCTCATTTATATTTGTGTTAACTGCTAATAAATCTCTTTACTTGCATGTTGCAGTTCTAATCGCTAAACTCTAGGGTTTTGTAGATAGCTCTTCAGGTTGTCTAACAATAGCAAAATCGTAAACTCTCTTAAATCTTTGTAAGTGGACGGAATGTCGATTTTCAATTGTTTTACATCACATAAGTAGGCACTCTAGGTGTGTTTGATCATTTCTCGGAATACTCTTCACTAACCCTTAAAATATGTACATTTCTCTATCAATTTCGCGTTGAAGTTTTCATGATTTACAAGGCATACGTATTTTCATCACTAGCAATGAAGGAAAACTCAATTAAACAAAGTGACTACAATGGAGATCATAACTTGATCTTGTTTATCATATTCTGATCAACTCAACATAAAAGCCATTCAAAAAACCGTGGAATGTTCGAGTTCGAATGTGTTACTGACCTAGTGCATCTTATCCACCACTCTACACATAAATTAAGTTGCCTAACACTGCAATTTTTCGCACGTAACTCAAATTTAAATAAAAAAATAATAAATTAATTGTACTATCAGCGTCACTGGTGGCTTTTGCTCAGCAGATGTGAGTTGAATTCATAAACGTTGCAGCACTGCTCGCCGCAGATGTTGCACTTCCATGGATTCGCATCCGAGTGGCAGCCTTTGTGCAAAAAGTACAGCGTCTGGTCGGGAAAAGCAATGCCGCAAAATGTGCATTGCAAACTTGAGCACATCTTGCGCCCACCAACTCCTCGCCACACTGAGGAATCCGAGGGTTGTTCAGGTCCAGTTGAAGTAATTGCACCATTGGTCGTTGCAGCCTCACCATTGCCCTCAACAGTCGTGTTTGCGCTTGGAGAGGGTGCGGATCTATTTCTGGTGTTACTCCTGGTGACGATTTTGCGCTTCAGATCATCACGGAGAAGGGATTTGAGTGGTGAGACTTTAATTAGTGAAGTGAGGTTACTTGACGTTGCTGATTGAACTTGAGTTGTACCTAAAACCAGCAAAGTAATATATTAATTGGAAATGCAGATAATGCAAACAAAATAAGTACCTGGGGGTGACGTAGATAGATTAACAGGCCCATTTCTTTTCTCAAACTCTTCATTTGGTTCCTGCTTGATGGGAATCAAAGATATTGAAGGAGTAATATTTGATTCATGTTCCATGCTTCTGCTATTATTGTGTGAGCTTGTTGGTGCATTTGAATTTGAATCCCCAGATTGTGGAGAACCTGGATCCTCCCCATTGATAGTCCCCTGCCTTATTTCGTGTTCCCCACTGCTTTGGCCTGGCTGTGAATTCTGATTTTCTGACAACTCAGGGGAAAACACAGGAGCTGGCGCATCTGCCATCGAAATTTCGACATGCGGCGTTAAGAAATGCATCGGTGGAGTGGCATTGTCAGTAGACCTCGCCCCAGTCGAATCTCCACTATCACTGTAATTCGTGCTAGTCATACTCACACTCAACCCTGTTAAATTACTCAATGCCCCATCAATCGGGAATCCTTGTTGCGCAGCTGCAGCGAGCAAAGACGCAGACGACCCGGCAGGACCAGGATTATCCAGATCAATTCCGTGTCTGTTGAAGAAGTGTACACGAAGGCTCTTCATCGATCCTGCTCTATATGAGCACAGTGGACATGACTTGACCAGATCATGTTGACCAACGTGCTCATTTTGAAAATGCGCACGCATTGCGATTTGTCGCTGGAAGCCGCGATTGCAGATTGGGCAGTGGTAAGGCAATGTCTTGGTGTGTGTGGTAAAGTGTTCAGCGAGATGGTCTTTGCGGAAAAAACGCTTCTGACAGACTCTGCATTCGTAGGGTTTGACTCCAGTGTGGCGCATTTTGTGTCGTCGCATATTCGCCCCGTTGGAGAACTTCATGTTACATACATCGCACTCGAAAAGTTTTCGATGGAGTCGGTCTTGAGTCGCTGCTGGTTGGTTATTGTTCTCTGTCTCCACTGTTTCAATAGTTTGTGCTTCTTTGATGCTGAGTTTATGAGTGGTATTGATGTGTGCTGACAGGGTTGCTTTGGACGTGCATTCAAAGTCGCATGAGTCGCAGCGGTGCATATTGTCTGAATCGTAGTTTTGCGTGACGGAGGAGACTTTTTCATCGGTCTCATCGTCAATGTGCATTGATGTTGGGGTAGAATCATTGTTATTGTTGTTGGTACCCGAATCGGGTTCGGTTTCGATTTCAAGGATGCCTGTGTCCGCCATGGTCACCTGCGCGTTGAAGAAGGCACTTGATTGATATGAAGGTAGATCATCTGGAATTAAGAGGAAATTAGTACAAATGTATTATTTCAAGACATGGTAATTGTTTGTGGCACACTTAAATTGATGCGACATGTATTGAGATGAACAGTGAGGAGCGCAAATTTTGTTTTGTTTACTGATGAATTGCAAATGTTGGTGACCTATTTGCTTTCGGTAACTGATAGTTACACACGCTAAACACTTGGTTACATCACTATGCATTACCGAGTTTGTTGTTATTGCGATTGTTTTGCGGACAGTTGCGATTCGCAGCAATGCAAACAGAATTTCAACACGCATCCGTTGTATATTGAACTACAGAGTTGTTATTATTCTCTGGTGTATTAGAGAATAATGCGTGAGAACTGCAAATGTTGCTAATATCACAGCACTTTTTGCTTTGGATTTTCCTCAATCCCAGCTCAATCCATGTCCGCAATTCCACGCAAGTCGTAGGTTGACTATGGGCTGACTTGTGGATCGAATCGGGAGCAACGCGGCACTCAGCGCACTCACGACACCAAACGAGAGCACATGAGAAACTTCGAAATGTTTCGCTGCACGCGAATCGGGTCCGCAGCTGGCGCGCGTTGATCAGCAAGCAAGTGGAAGGAAGCCCTCCACAGCGCGGCATCCACCACCAGTCCGAGAATTCAGCTCTGGTGATCGGCGCGCCGAGGAATGGAACGGAATTGAGCGGAACGCCCGACAGGTACGCGATGCCAGCGGATGTCAGGATGACAGGTAAAAAGTAACGTTACTTTTACACGATTTCGCGCAGCAAATTTCTGCCGCGTACGATCATTGTACGCACACTACGCGCTGATTTTTCTGCTCTGCTGCTTGTTGCCTTGGATTACCTCCTCCAAAGCATCCTTGCGATCGAGACCACCTTCCCAGACACCTTTGTTGCCTTCGTTAAATATCCGACGCACTTTGCACAATGATTATAACCTTATCAAGATGTTTGCAGCGTATTAAACCATCTGTTAGCCAGTTAGCAATCCACCGTGGGACAGGTGACGCACAGTACACAATTTGATCCGTTCACACGTCGCACGCATTGCAACGATGAGTATTTGGGCCATGTACTTACGTGAGGTGCTTGGTTACCGTCGCTGTGGCGGTTACTCCGGCCGGGGACACGATCCACGCGGAGCAGGCACGTCGGGCACGGCTGACGCGGCGACACTGGAAAGCGGGCTGAGTGTTGTGGCTGTGCGCCTTCGGTAAAAACACCTGTGCATCGCTTGACCGCTTTTCGGCCATTCCAGGTTTGACCTGTGGGCCAAAGTGGGAAGAACGACGGCGCGGCGGTGAGCGCGCCGTGCGCCGCTTTCTCGCCTACCTGTCCTACCTTTCCTACCTGCGCGCGTTCCCTTCCACCTCTTTTGCAGCCGAGAATACAATACACAACGCACGCAAGGTGCAATTCTATTCAACCTGTGGGGCGACTAGAGGCATCACGGGATCATTAGTGGATCCTAAAAACTTTCAACCGGAGCTCCAGGTAGAAGAAAACCAGAATTTTGCACTCACGTCCAATTTAAGGTGACTTCTAAGAAGTTGACTTTGAAAAGGTGGCTCCAGAAAGTCCCAATGTCATTTAAGACTTTCAAATATTTCTAACATTGTGACGTAAATAATGTTAGCAATGTTGGATAGAGGTCAAAAGTTATCGTGCTATTTATTAGAAGGTCTAATTCCTTAAATCCAATCAGTGGCATTCATCTTGGATCTGAAATCAATTAATTTCGTTGATTCTGGTTCAGGGCGTCGAGTTTCTCGCGGATGCTGCAAGTTAAACTTGTAGCACGTTGTGGATAATAAGGTCGAGTCTTTTGTCGGTCGATTTCGACAGGATAGGGATACGTAGCGGTTTCTCGAGCCAAATGAACTGTTATTGCGGTTAATTTCTCCATTCTCTCTTCGGTGCGGTTTGATCATATGCGTGGAAGTAGTGCAGAAGTAGCACACTCGGAGTGGGCCCACAAGGCTCAAAAGTAGTGCGACCAAATTTTTCGAAATAAAAATCAAAATTGCATCCGAATCCGAAACATCCGACCTACAAACCAAGCAGACGTTAATTCTTTTTAAGCCAGTACACAAAATTATATTATTTACATAATTGATCTTGCAATAGAAATCAAAACGCCAAATTAAGGGTGTCTTTATAATCTTGTCAATCTCCGGTGTATTATTGAGTTGAATCAAGACATGTAACATGATCATTATAATAATTTTCTACTTCAGTGTCCTCAATTTACCTGGACGCTGAAAGTGGGACGTAGTGCTAGATTTGCGCCGCATTATGATCATCCTCTTTCCTTACTAGCCTTTCATGTCTTCAGTTTTTTCTTCGTTTCATGCCTTGCCTCGTGTGGTTAGCACTAGCGGCCTGCTAATGGGTTTGCTGTGTGACTTCTTGCACAAGCAGCACTAGGTACGAAAGAAGTTCTTTTCGTGCGGTCGGCAAATGGCACACTTTTGTGCCAGGTCGTCGTCATCCCACTCCAATTCCAATTTCCAAGCGCGTCCGCCAACCGCCAACGGTGCCAACCCATTGTAATTCAGGTCAAAATGTGCTGTAATGCGGTCATAAAAGGATATACTAAGTGGAATACACGCTTGAA
>JAODGC010022635.1:48780-89324 GCA_027574925.1 Ecitoglossa quadriceps | reverse complement strand
GAAAGAACAACGTGGTACTCCAAAGATTAAAGTCAGATCAACAGAAAACTAAGCTGACGTTTAAACAAATTTTGATGAAGCGCTACTCTTAGTAGTTACTAGTAGCTACTAATTGATAATTTTCGGTTAATAACTTTGTTTATTGATGAAGTCAGGTACAACTGGATGAATTTATTTTAAAGCAAATGCTGTTTGCATTGCCCTCCTGCGGTATGACACCTAACTTGGGTCTTTCCCTTGATTTCTCATACTCCTGCCGCTTCATCCTTTTCACACGATATATGTTATGGTAGATCATGGAAGATGTCGCTGCGATGCACATTTTCAAAATTAGTGCGCTTGAGAATAAAATGTATTTTAAAATAGTTCAAAAATAACTCTCTAATTGGGTTCGCTTGTGTAACTTCGAAATAGGGTTAATTTAATTCAATGTTGTCAATTTTTGCCCAACAAAAACTTTTCCAACACCTCGCTCAGTAGAATTGCACCAACGTGTCCCCTACGTCGATGCATAAAAAACAGACGCGTTGCCCTGCTTTGCTTTGCGTTTTAATAGAGTGCTTTTACTAAAATTAGCACCCGTAGTTGTAAAATACTCGTTAAATTTTAACTCAAGTCGGGGCAACTCTCAAGCAACAAATAAAGTCCACAATCTGCCGAAAATCATTCAAAACACCGCAAACGGCTGAAGCTTATAAAAAGTGATAACGTCCCATTGCAGCTGATGCACTTGATTAAAGATTAATTGGGGTGGAGGCGACTAACTTGTTAAAAAAAAAACTAATTTCCTGTTGTCAATGCTTAGCAAGCACCGGAAAAGCGCGCAACAAGGAAGCAGGACGTGGAGGCGAGTGCAACATAGGGTGGAAACCATCGACGGTGTGAGAAAACGCTAAATTTAAAACATTTGACAGATGTGATGAGGTGTCATGTAGGTATTTTCAAGGTATTTTAACATTTTGAAGTATTCAAAGCAAGATGTTTCAATATTTCCGTCAGGAAATAGATCACAATGAGCCCAAAATAGTCAATGGACATTCGGGGGCGTCGAAAATGTGGAATTCACTTCTGTCTCTCTTCAAAGAGTTCTTATACATCTCGTGAATGCGGTAGGAAGTAAAGTAAATCAGTAAATCAGCTGGGAGGTTCTCAAGTTTCTCAAATTACAAAAATATCTTGATACTCTTAATATTCTGCTACTGCCGGGAGTTTTTCACAGGCATTTCAAAAGTGACTCGGAATGACAAAGAAAAGAAATGTGCTGCAGAAGGCAACGAATAGGGAGAAGAGAAGTCCCCAGGTGTTTAAAGTTAACGACAAGTACATCCGTTCACGTTCCCGATATGCTTTTTCGAAATAATCATTGAAGTTGGAACTAACCTTAAACATACGTTAAACAACCAAGGAAAACCTAAGTGAAAGAAAGAAGATCAGATGATTCAGTGTTAAGACTGGTAATTGAAGACAGACTTTGTGAAAGAAAAACAGAAAAAAAAAACTGACTAACGAATAGGCATCATCAACTCAGTTTTTTGTTTGGGTCTTCAAATGCGTAACAACAGATTAATAATATCCTTTCTCTCTATTGATTAAATATATTTTTAGTGCATTCTACTTCAAAAATGTTACATACCCACAACAAGTTTGCTATTTTGTGACGTTATTGTTAATAATATCCATGTTCCAGGCAGTTTCATACTGTGTTACGCTGTTTTATGCAATTTTCCACTTTTAATGTGTTTAATCTACTCTTCCGGGAACAACAACGCTCATTTTCCAACGCCAGAAATTCTGGATTCTGCATTGGTGGATGTTTTTAATTATAGTTATATTGACTTTGTAGTCAAATAAATAATAAAATTGCGAAATAGAGCAGTTAATGTTAGGTGGCAATATAATGGAAGCAAATAAACTATTGATTTCTGCACAATATATATTCGGCACCAAGTCTAAAAAATAACTAATGGAAATCGTGGAAATTTAAGTTGCAATAGGAAACTATGCAAGTCTCATCAAAATCTTCATCTACATGCAACCACGCGTGATATTAATATTGCGATTACATTTTGAGACCTCTGCAGAGTGCGAAAGTGGAAAAGTTAATACCGCACGTGCTGAAAATAAATTTCTAATTTAATTTGATTTTCCGTCGCAAATTTGTGTTTACAACATCGTTTACTTCTCTTTTTCGCCTGTCTCAAGCTTCCTGAGCTTTGAAATTATAAAGTTCATTTAATAAATTTAAATTACAGTGTCAGTTTTGAGAAATCCTGCGCAAATTGTTCAATTTCTATTTTGCTTCTACCCTTCAAGTGTAAGCTATGAATACTAAGATAAAATAATCACAATGGTTTCATTCATAACTAAACTAACTAAAGTTAGAACCAGATAAAGATAGTTACAGGCTTTAGTTGCTACTATGCTACCATTCCACTAATAGATTAATAGAAATAGGCTATTTCAGTGCGACTTTGAATGGATATCAGAATGAGACACGTAGAAGAGCAGAAGGTCTGAATGAAGTTTTTTTTGTTGGTCGTTTTTTTGCGCTTCCTTTCGGCCAGGATTCGATGATGTTGAATTTGGAGAATGTGAGCACGCGTAGGCCTTAAATTGAGCATCGCCGAATTACACTGACTATTTCGGTATTGCCTTGTAGAGCATCCGTAGGATTACATATTATATCACATGTGAAACACACATTATACGCATATTACGCATTTTACGCATGCCTCTAGAGTCTAATTCTATCCGCATGAAAGAGGAAAAGGTGAATGGTTCGAAAGGATTGTATGTTTGAATGGAGCAGCGCATATAAAGCAGGATTTGGCTGCGGTTGGTGGTAATGAATGTACGGCGAGAAAGCAGTTTATCTAGTGCCTAACACTTTGGTGTTTAATAGGACTAATGAGATCCGGGATCAGTTGCTATTTATGAGCTGAATAAATTATTCCGAATTGCAACTCTATATGGAAGTGTGATTTGTGGGTTTGAAAAGTGCGTATTTTATTCGTAAAACAAATGGCACGAAAAATAACATTAGAAGCAATTAAAGGGAAACATGAAGAGATACGACGTTGGTATTTTATTACACTTTGTTTGTGTGGAACATAGGAAGAAGTAAATTTCCACCAAAGAAACAACGAATACTCAAAAAAGAAAAATTTCTAAATAAAACTAGTGTCGGCCGCTTGTTTAGTTTAGTTAGTTCATGTGTTCTTTTTGCAAGATCCAAAAAGCGTAAAACATTAACAGTGACTTGAAGAACTTGAAGAACTTCCAAAAATATCACTTGACTCGCTTACAAAAATAAAGTTGCTACTTGGACAGCGTGCAAGTCGAATCGCAATTGATCTCTACACAGTGAAAACAAGTACTTGAAGAACAACTTCCAACTTACCAGCAATGCCTATCGAATAAAAAGCAACAATTGCCAAAGTTTCGTTAGTTACACTCGCTTGAACGCTTTAACTCTTTGGCTATTACTGCACATGAACGACTGGATCCACCTAAACTTTAGTAAAATGTAGAAAAAAAGTAAATACGAAGAAAACTGTTAAGTTAGCAGTTAATAAGTTGGGCACGCAGAAACATCACGGTTACTGAAAAGGAACGGAACTATTTAATAGAAATCATCTTTGTGCCAAATTTTCATTGATTATCTCTAATATATGTTCAGTTTATTTTATTGAAACTGATAACATGTAATATACACGCATATTAATCAAGTATCACCTAAATTATTTAGTTGAAACCACCTAAACTATGTCTACATAAATAAATTAATCACAATTTGCAATGAAAAAACAGTCAACATTAGATATATTATCTTGGATATTTTGTAGATATGAGTTGTTACTTCTAGGCTTTTTACTTAATTTCTACCCTTTCAACAATTGCCATTAGTTTAGTAGGATATAAAATTGCAAGCATATGAAGATAGAAATGTCTACATTGGCAAATGGTCCACCAGCATGCGATAATAATTACCTACTCGATATAATTGTAATCGATTTTCTCAATTATTTCAACCCAATTGCAATACTTTTTATAAAAACTCAAGTTTTCGATTTAATTTAATTAAATTCTAAATAAATCAATCACGACTGATTTTATTTTGTATTTAATTCTTGTCTTTCCCAAACAATGAAAGTTAATTTGAGTGCCATGCTATAGTTCATCAAGTTGAACATGGTTAATTAGCTAATTAAATGCTTTTGTTTTAATTTCGTTTGTGTTGATATGCTGCTTCATTGAGTTTTGTGCGACGCTTTGATAAACGGATTGTAACTGCAATGCATCAGTGCGCCG
Source organism: Ecitoglossa quadriceps (assembly GCA_027574925.1). NCBI lineage: Eukaryota > Metazoa > Arthropoda > Insecta > Coleoptera > Staphylinidae > Ecitoglossa > Ecitoglossa quadriceps. Next base: position 85,013 of record JAODGC010022635.1, on the reverse strand, counting down.
TAATTAAACTCCATATAATGATATTTGGATGCTTCTATGAGCATTTTTTTATGATTAATCAAGCAGGTGCCTTCAAAAATATTGAACTGATTGAAATTGATGCGTTGAAGTCACCAGACATGATTTCATCTTTCAGGCGGATGTTAATCTAGTTTATATTGAGATATTGCGGGAGCATAATCATTAAATTCCCTAGTTAATAATTAAATTAAAGAATTAAGTTTAGTTAGTTTCAAGTTTTAAATCTGTTAGTAGTTTCGAAGACAAGTTAAAATAATAATTTGAAATACAGTTTAATGGTAATATTTATAAGTTAAAACATAATAAATAATTTTATTAATAGATTACCTACAGTTTACTATACAAGTTGTCTGTTACGATTTTTATTTACACTGTGTCTACGAACTATGTTGCAATGGTCGTTTTTTATCGATTTTCTGATACATCTGTACTTTTGATTTGCTTAACGTTGAATTTCATCCAAATCTGATTAACATCTTGTACTGCTCCTTTAGTATTGGCTGCAAGTTGATATTTCTGGACGCGTTAATAACATTTACACATTTTTACATTGGTTTTCACATCAAGTTAGCTGAATGCAATTGAATTTACGTCGCATCCGGGACGTATTTATGTTGGTTTTCCGGACGATGGTGATTCCTCAATGTACACATTGCCGGTTTCCACGTTGAGGTTTTTCTCTTTCCGCACTGGGCGTAAATGAAAAACAAAGATAATTAAAGCAACTCATAAAAATAGGGAAAAATTTAAAAATTACCTTGAATTAATTGTTCTAAATACATGCATCGGTTCTTGACGCTTTTAGGGTCTGTGATTGGATCCATTGACGGTTCCAAAACTTCCCCCTTTTCCTGGCTGTTGGCTGCCATCAAACTCAAGCGTGTTGAGAGTTCTTCAACATCTATAACAACAATTGAACCAATTTTTAAAAAATGTTTAAAAATGCTTTGAAATTTGAGGTGGAAAAAGCAGTTTACGAAAGTTTATTTAACTTGGAGATTGTTCCACACTGCACTAAATATTTTCTTGTTAATTTCATGAATGCCGCTGCTAGTTGCTGACAGTTTACGATGTGAGTTTCATGTTGTTTGGTAATTATGTCAAAATTGCAACGTTTTTCGCGTTCTCATTTGCGTCGTTGGTGCAATTTTGAGCTTTTGATTCGTAAGCAGCGAAAATAGTCAAACTTGCTGCCAAAGTAGAGCAGCGGATTTTCGCGAAAAATGAGCTTCTAATTATAATAAATATATTCGCGTGCGCGAATTTAGCTGCAGTGTGTTAAATGAAAACAGTTTAACACCGACTTTTCGAGAAATTCTTCCGCCAATTCTGTAAATTTCACCAAATTCAAACAGGAACTTATTACTCAGTCCTATAAAATTCAACTCAACTCATAACAACTAACTTAAACCTGAACTAGTTAAGAATCTTTAATGTTCCTTAAGTTTCGTTTGAGTTGAAAGAGTGTTATGATTAAAGCAATAACAAAGTTTTTAGTTTCTTTCTTGCTATTTTTGTGTGCTTACTTTGACATTTGAATGTAGTTGCAAGTATAGATTATAAATAAAATATTGCAATGCGTCTTTTTGATTGTTCTGATAGCAGTTAGACGCACTTTGTTTCCGCGCCGCGTAAAATTAAAACTTTTAATTGAAGCGCAATTGAAACGCTGGCGGCGGCAGGGCGCCTGAAGGTTGTAATAATACGAGCGTGGTATTTATAGAAGCTCTCAGTTGCCGCCTTTTCAGTAACGTTCGGATATTTTTTGTGCTGAGAAAAACAAGTCGATGGAAAGCTTAAATCAGTCACAGCTAAATAGTGTGCGATTTATTGAGTATTGATGGCTTTATTTGTTCCTTCCCGGACGTGCTAATTTATTTTTCTTGCTAAAATTCAGTTAAACTTTAAAAAAGATCAGGATAAGTGATTTCCTTCAAATGTGTTCCATAATTCTTATAGGTAGTTTTCTTAAATTTCATATTTTAAGCATTGCAAAGCTGTGGGTAGCATCTGTTCATGAATCTTACTAATTAGCTCACATTTCTGCTGCTCAAACAAAAATTAAAATTTGAGACAATTTTCCCAACTTCTCTGCTTTCATCGCTATTATAACTCATCGTATTTGCATTCTGATGACAACAGAACACAGCTTAATCCTTTCCCTCGACTATTACATGTAGGAAAGGCATGTCTTTGAGACAAAATGCAGTTGCATTTATTCTCATTAGGGTTTTTTCCTTTTGTAGAGATAAAACGTGTAATTTGCGCAAAAGTGCTGATTGTAATGTTTGGTGGAAATGTGCCGCTTAAGCGATGGTAGCACAAATTATCAATGAAATGGAAAGTAATATTTTGCGTGTGTTTAAGTAGCAATTGGAAATGCTCTAAAACTTAAATGAGTTAATACGACATTAAAAAGTTAAACGTTAACAAGCCAGGACAAATCTCAGCCAACATAATAAACTCATCACAATTGTCGTACTCCTTAAGCATCTTCACCGTCTCTTCAATAATCACGACTTTATTAGAGTCATGAGGCGACTGCAAGTGATGTGGTTCACGGACGACGACTTCTCGACTTAACGACGCTAAATAGAACGATTGTACACTGCCACAACAATACCAACAGCGCAATAATGGTTTCAAACAAGTACCTACTCTACTTGCAAAACGCCGCCGCATTACAACATATCATACAAGGCATCAAATAAAACATTTACTTGACTTGACTGCAGGCGCAAATTCTAGAAAGTCTAGCAATGTTTCAAATATTTCATGTCATTGCATAAGTTTATTGTCACAAACAAAACCAAATATAGAAGCACATGTTGTCGCAAGAATAATTTAATTCCAGTCAAGATGCCTAGGCATAAGTTGTTTGTTTACTTTATTGCAATCGAGGTTGGAATTTTAAACAGGCCGATTTGAGATTAAGGCGATTTGGGCGTGTAAAAAAGGTTTTTGAGAGGACATCAGTGAATGGTATTAAATTTGGTGATTGTACATTTTAGGCATTCGTGCAGCATATCAGTAAAATGAATGATTAAAATAACTGGGCTTGACAGTTAGACATGATTTCGAATTAATTCACATTTCATGTCGTAAATCAAGTGGAACGAAACTGAGTATGATTTATATACCACAATTTGGAGCAAAAACTAGCATCGCATTTAATCATGAATTTAAGGGTTGATTATTTCCAAAAGTGAGATATAAACAATTTTAGTTGGGTATTGCTTCAAATAATTCGAACTGGTTGCAACAAATTGCAATGCATTAAATTTAAAGTAGATTTAAAGGAAATTAACGTTTAGCGTGTAAAATTTCTTTTCTATAACTTTCTAACCAAGTCAACACAAGGTGTTTACTCAGAGTTTATCCACAACCTCCGTACCAATGTAACAATTACGCGAGGTTTGCACAAATCCTGCTTCCTTCCTAATTCCAACAACTCTTCCGCCGCGCGAATCTAATTAGATGTGCAAATGCCGTCGATGCAAGCGGCGGTAACGACGGCGTAGCTTCCGTCAGTGCTGTCTCACGCTGCTAAACCCCTGTGGAAAGCGGCGGAAACAACGGAAATCGCTTCCCATGCCTGGAATCAAGTTAAATCGCAATCTTCAAGTCGCAGACGACGCAAGACGTGAATTCATATTCAAACGGTGTTTAAATAAATATTTTTTATTGCGATCCACTCATTACTATGTGGAATTTGAACGGAAAGATGGGGCAATGTGTGGAAAAGCGATACAGTTCACTGAAATGCACATGGATGAAATAGGAGCAGTCGTAAATACAAATCAAAGGAGTTACTGCTTTCAACGCATGAAGGATGTAATGTAAAGGAGGTTTTCCAGGAAAATATTGATATTTTACAAGTAAATGAGTAGAGTTTTTACACGTAAATTAATCTTGAACCAGTATCATCAGTAATTTCATTTCCTTTCAAATTAATTTCTTCAATCCATCACTATTATCTCAACATGCAATTTTTCTTGTTGTTGTCCTCTGCTTTTGTCATCCACCACCAAAAAACCCAGTAGTTTCATTCTGCCCTGGAAAACGTCTTACTACTTGTCACAGACAGTAAATAATTTAATTGCATCTTCATGTCTTGCAGATTAATTGCATCAAATTAATTTCTAAGTCTTTAAGTAGGTATTCAAGGAAAATCAACAAAAACTTAATAAATGTTGTATATAATGTCTTCACAACCTTTTCAAACAAAGATGTTATTCCAAGGCATATTCATACATATTTGTTGAAATGCATAAAATGTGAACTTACATAGTATGAACGCAGTGAGACATAAAGAGGAAATTCATATGCGAAAATGAGGTGTTGCAAGTGCAGAAGGAGGAACAAAGAGTGTGAGTTACCGCTTTCAAGTTCAGAAGCTCAGCTTTCAGAGACAGGCCTCAGTTTTGTTGGTTTTGGTTTCGGATTTGGTTTCACTATCTGCTCATCATAACGAGATACAGGAGGTGTACATTGTCAAGAGAGAAGACATTGAAACTATTTATAACGGAGATATCATGTTATAAAGATGCAGAAGGAACATGAAAACCCCGTGCATCCAAGCATATTAAGAAAACAAGACGAAAGGAAAAACTGAAGGAAACTAAAGAATATTCACGTTATACTCCGGTAATTTGTAATAAGTTCCTTAAATAAGTCACATTTAACGGGTTTATTAACAAAATGAATAGGAGTCACTGCTGGAGATGACAGCATCTTAATGCATCACATTTTCTTCATTTAAAAATGTCACATTTGTTACTCCATTTTCATGTTTGCTAAAATTATCTCAGATTTTATAAAATCCGCTTTATGCGTTTTGGAAGCGCCGCCAGAAAAATTTGAAAAATGGTCAAAAGCAGCGCAAATTTATTACATGTCAACATAAACCTCGTCCTGATTTACGAATTGTGATATACAACAACGTAAAACGTGCAAAGTCAGTAAAACAAGTCACAATAACCATTAAGTTTTATGCAAATAATATGAATAGGGCAATGAAGTTGGAAATTTCTCAAAAACCGGGAATGATAAGCTGTTAAAGTATATTGTTTGCTCATTTTGCCAGGCAGAAGGGATGTGATGTTGAGGATTATTTTAAATTTAGCTCAATGTCTCATGTCATATTAGTACGTTTTCCCCTCAACGCTTCAACTTTTCATCTGCGCCATGTGTAGAATGCGTGTAATGTGCAAGAAACATGAATGCAGTGCATAAACTGCACAGATGAACATCTAATGTATACAAATTTATATAAACTGTCCCAGCAAACGCCCAGATCTTAATCATTTTGCCCACAACATAAAATATATAATGCCCATGTTGTGATAAAATAAAAAATCGTATTATTTCCATTGAATTCACTTTGGTCCCAATGCAAACCAACTCAACTGCACTCTCATTTCTGTGTATTCGATTGCATATGACGTACATCACCCGCCTCTTTTAGTTTATCTCAATTTCATCGCACCAGCAACCTTTTCACTTCATTCCCTTCATTCTCGGTTATTGCACGTGGCCCGCGCTATTTATAGCCGGCTCGCGCGCGCGTCTTCAACTCTTCAGTCGCCGCCGCCCTCACACTGGGTGCCAGCTCGTTATATTTCACTCGTGGCCGTTTAATTTGTCTTTACTACAGCAGCACGCGTCCTATTAATAATTATCATGTGCGCGCGTGCTGCATATGCGCATGATGTAAATACCACGTGAAATGCGGCGAATTGGGATATTGCTCCAGGTCCTGAATAAGTTGGCTTTTAATCAGGATAACGGACGGGAATTTAGCTGTAAATCGCAAATGGCCGGAGGTAGCGTGCGTGCATAGGTAGAAATTTGACATGGAGCAATTCGCGAAATGTGAATGACGTGCGTGAGGTGTTAAGGGCTGGCATTTAAGGTATTTCAGGCTTCGGGTGTGAAATTCCTCAAGTTGTAACGGACGTGATGAAAATTTAGGTATTTCGTTTCATAGCGGGTTTTGAAAGGATATAGTGATAATTTGGGCGAGAAATTTAAGTGATATTTATGCGAATTAATTGTAATTTTAATATTAATGTCTCCCTACAATTCAAAGTATTGCATATATCAATATAAAATTAGCTAGCGCCACGTAAACGTCCATAACATGATTAATTGACGGCATTAATGATTGCGAAAAGCAATGGGACAACGTGTACGATGTTGATGAATTACTCGAGTACCAAGAGTCAAAGCTCGACAGCACTGGAGCTTTCAAGAGCTGCGTGAGTTGCGTAGGACAAAATACACGGGATACGCACCGTAATTAAACCACAACAGAAGCCAATGTCAACAAAAAAATTCTGAAACTATTCTAAATTGACAACAAATGTAATTTTCATGATAAAATATTCACTCATGACTGAAAAATTGGAATGATCAATTTCGGAATGTTATGTTGACACTTGACACGTACTACTCCCGTTCACAGAATTCAGCTTTTTAGTATTACAGCTGTGCATCATTTGTTTCCATAAATCAACTGTAATCAACTCTTCACCTCATTGCATCCATGTGACAGTTTCAAACTCTAATCAGATTAGCTAGAATCTACAATGCATTGTTTCTTGTTCCATATCTTCCACGTTTCTGGAATTCGGTGTTTCTCAATTTTCAATTTTATCAGCTAATCCTATCACTCATAAGTCGATGCGAGTGTAAGAGAAGTGTGACGCATATGACGCGTGTGAAGTGATCATCGTTTTACGAATTTCCACACAATTTCCACGCGTAACTATACAACCTTTAAGTTTCCAAGAAAATAGTCTTTGCCTACATCGGGATTATTTGGAGATTAAGTAAATAGGAATTTAATGGTAATAATTTCTAGTGTGCAAATTGCATTACATGAATTCCACTGAATTTTGTTTGCTTACAATGCTAATATTATTGTAAGAAGTAGACAGCAGGTTCAATTATAGCATCTACCTTTATTGCTGCTTACAAATGTTTATTTTCTCATTTTAATGGTTCATCTAATGATTGTTATTATTTTCCTCTCCGTTATTATCTTCTCTCTACAATTGGCATATAGTACAAGTTATCCGCAGATTATTATTATATTATCTGCTGGTGATGCGTGATGGATCAGTAACGGTGCGCGCATTCCAATGCATAACGCGTTATCGATGACACGTTTATTTGCTCATTACTCATGCGATTGCTTTTGTGATTTATAGTCAATGCCGGCTGTTGCGTTGAAAATAAGAATAAAAAGATTATAGTGTTCAAATGCTTCAAGGTTTTTACGTCTTGTGCGAGTTAGTTTCGACTAAAAACCATCAATTTATACTCGGTACGTGACTTTTTGCAAAAATCATCACCAAAAATAGTAACTTGGCAGTAAAGCCTGAATTTGTAGCTTTATAGCAATGTTTATTTCTCAGCAAAAATGCATAGTTTACAGGACAACTTGACAAGTTTAGAGTAAACAAGGCCAAAAGCATTAAAAACATGCGCAATTTTCAAGCGAAACCTTGTGAAAATCAAAAATATTTTTTACTTACTATTTATTTCTACTTTTCCTGGTGCTTTTCATATAATTTGCAAGTAAAATTAAAAACGAGGCGCTACAAAACAACGTGCAACAAAAAAGCGTCCGGCAAATAGACAAACGGGAAGAAAAGAGCGTCGGAAAATTGCAGAAGAGAATGAAAATGAAGTGGAAACGAATTTATTATGATTAATTATTAATGCTTCTACCGGGAAAGTTGGGTTAAGACAAAGGTTAAACAAGGACAAACGCCCCAAAAGCAGAGCGTTAGTCAAAAAAAAAAAAACGAAAAAGTTGAAGCAAGAAGGACAGTAAATGATTAACATTTACATTCACATTAGCATTGACGAAAACGTTTTCAGCCTGAGGAAAAAGGTGGAAGCCTCGTGAATAAAAACTACTTACAAAACGTAGTAATCCAACAAATCAATTTCATTTATTATACCGTGTAAAATTTATTTAAGACCACGCCCAAACATGGTATGTTTGAGTTATAATTTTGAGTTTATCTATGAAATTGTAACACTACCCTCCGTCTTGTCGTCCAGTGCACAATGTGCAGCAACCGTGAAGGGCTGTGTGATGCCTTAACTTGCAGCATCTTGAGCAGGAACATCCCAACGATATTATTATACATCACAGCTCAAGCTCAGGCTGTGGGAGCAAAAGGATGCCGACTAAAGCTTTCGAAATGTCGAAAAACGAACCATGAAGCCTGTATTTAATATGGACCCTTCTGGGGAATATTCCGAAGATGGCAAGGAATTTTAAACATTCTTTTTAAAAAATTCACCTCAATTTTGTTACTTGGAAAGCGGTGCAACGATTCCAGGAGTAAATAATTTGTAGCAAAGCTGGCGTAGAGTCGATAGTCTAAATGTGAAACGAATGAAGATTTACGTAAATTTGACTGAAATAAACTTCAAACGGTTTTGTGTCTTGCATATGCCTGCATTAAACATATTTGTATCATTTCGAAGTTGACAGTTGGTGTGGATTACTTCTCAATCTGCTTACTAGATTTACATTAACATGACTACATTTCAAAGAAATTGAATCCTTTTTCTGTAATGTATGCGATACGAATAAACTAGGTTTGTTTTATTTTTTGTGCTATATTTTCTATTTTTTATGATGCGGGCTGAGGGAATTGTAATTATATCGAGGATAAAGCTATATTGCATAGAGTTACACTTATTTTCATTAGTTCAAAATTTTGCACAATAACGTGAACAATTTTTTTCCACAACTTTATTAAGCTTAACTAAAATGCCATCACTTCAAGTAAGGAATTGTTGCAATTTGCGCACAATTCTAGCTGAAAAGGGTCAAATAATAACTGTTATGGAAGTGTGTCCGTGCAAGCAACGAGAACTTTTGGCCTTTTGGACATTATTACAATTGTTTTAAAGACGCATCTTGCTGAATGAACAGAAATTGTCAACAACAACTGCTACAAACAACTCTGCAAAAAATTCTATATAACGTCCAGTTAAATGATTAAATTAGAGAAAACTGCAGAAAACAAATAGTAAAAAATCATAAGACAGTAATTGTGGAAATGCAACAAGCTACAACATAACCACCTTATTCACTTGTAACTTGTGAGACTGGGAATAAAAACAGAAAAGAAAAGGAAGAGAAACAGATCTGGGGATCTCTGCAATTTCAACAGCTTTCCCAACGCATAAAAAACATTAGATATGGAAGGTACTATTTTCCAAATGAAGCAAACAAATTTATTGTTGACAGTCATCAAAAAGGACAATAAAAGGCAATTTAGAATTATTACATCATTTTAATTTATACCAATTTTTAATTATAACGTTCTGTGTCACTATGAGTCATGATAATAATTCATGTAAATACATTATTAACCGCCTCATGCGCATTGGCCATTAATTACCTCCCGTGTCCATTATGCACGCATAACGCACACTTGCTTAATTAATCCACATTTTACCCTGCAAAGTGGGGCACAATCGAATACTTCAAATGAGGAAATGACAATTCATTCAAGGTATGTTTTCAACATGAAACGATAATTAAACAATTAAACAATGGAATTAAATAAGTAATAAATTACAAAGAAGAGCTAGGAAATATGAATGACTGGAAATATGACTGTTGTTGGAGTTATTCATCATATTCGTGCTATTTTGTAGTCAAAATTTTTGCGAAGGTCTAACTTTATTCCTCCATGTAGAACATAATTCAAATCGGTAGTGCACCAGGTAGATAGATAGTTTATCCATAAACAATTTTCTGTTGCACGTAAACTAAACAGGAATTGCAATCAAGTATTATTTAATTACAAAATATTATAACTCTTAGTTTATTGCTCGTTACAAGTGTACTGGGGATGTGTTTGAGCAAATATTTAGTAAAATTGATATAAATGCTATGTTATTTTGTTTATTCTTGTAGGAATTTGGGTCAAAATCATATTAAAGTTCCATGATTTATGCCTTCTGTCTTATTGTTTGCGGTTCGAGGAATGCTGCTACATTGTATCACTATTGCTTGTTGCTGGGATTGCTTAGGAAGTGCTCGGAAGTGTCCGCCAAAGCATTGAAAACAGAAATAAATATTCCACGCGGTGTCCCACGTGCCACGCATTTTAATTCCGGATTCACTTCCGATTCGTTTTCGACAGTGTTGTGCAAGTTATTTATGTTTAGGTATGCTTTCCCTCTTAAGTATTCCACTCAGAGACAACATTAAATGACGTAAACATAATTCCATTGATTAATCTTAAAGAAATCGCGAAAGTTCGCACTGACCTGAATCAAAGTTCTCCTTCAACCTCCTCCACTGCTTGGCCTGGTGCATGGAGTACAGTGTGATGATAATGAAGAACAAAATGCAGGTAAAGACAGCCATCGTGAGTGCAATTGCTTGCCAATCCCATACAATGGCTTCCATGCTGTTGAAAGCTTGTGGTTCAGCAGAGTGATGCCGTGTAGCTTCATCGTCAGGGACGCCATGGTGTCGATGGTGAGTGTGGTGTTGATGGTGGCTCTGGTGGCGGATACGGATGCCTTCGATAAGTTTGCTAATCGGGCCGCATACTGTATCTCGGTGGATCTCGCAGGGCTGCAGGACAATTAGACCTTCGGTGGCGTTGCATCGCGTACAGTCGACGCATTCCTGCCGCTCGTGGTGGAAGAACTGCTCACGGTGTTCACAGCGATATGATTTACCAGAGGTAGATGTTGTGCAGACGAGGGTCAAGAGTAGCAAGACCCACAACTGGAAACAATGATGAAGAAATTAGAAATTGAGCTGAGGGAGGGAATTTGAATGTTTGGCAAATGGTAGAGAAATGTTTTTACATATTTCCTTAAGATAGGAAGGATTTCATATAGGATTAAAAGGATTTCTTCATATTACTTTGTTTGGATTTTCCTCTGCACTGCATTCAAATTTTATTGAACCGTACTCAGTTGCATGCGGTGGTCCAAAGTTGCAACGGTGCAACAATTAAATAATATTTCATTCTCAAATTCATCAAAAACCACACTAAATCTGTCTGATCTGCAGCACAACAAATTATTAATTCAACATGCACGCTCTTTTCACCCTCTATCAAATACTAAAACAGCATCCTGACTAGAAGATGTTGACGTGGTTTCAGCACCAAGCCGCTAAACTGTAGTATCCTATCCTACGGTGGCAATAATGAAATTAATTTACCAACTCCACGGGAGACTATTCTCAATCCCTACCGGCATGCGCCGGCTATACGGCGGCAGTGTTTTAATATTAATAGCGTTACTTAACTGCATTAAATGACGCGGCGCGGCTTTCAACCAGTTATTGAATGCACTCGATGATGATTATGGTATCAGGCGGAATTCACCAGAGGCCAAAGACGGAAGGAGCACAGAGATTAATGTATGCCCGTACACTTCACCATTAATTCAATTTTATTTTTATGGTTTCTCAGGTAATGTAGTTCAACTTCTAGGGATTCAAATCTACTATTAAAATAATTGTGGATGCAGGTGAGGTGAATTATTTGCCATTACCTACCTGGGTTGTTTTAGCATTATTTGCGGCTCAATACAGCAGCAGTATGACACTCCCTGTTTCTCCCTATTACTACTATTATTTCCACTCCAGTATTTTACCTCCAGGCCTGGGAGAGCCTGGCATTGTTTACTGTTATCGCATTTCGTCCAACAGCCAGCCACCAGCATAATGGTTTCTCTGCAAGCAACGTGCATCAAATGCAGCGTATACAGTGGTATAGAAATGTCGATTACAAGTAGAATCCGGAGGTAAATTAATTTTATTCATTACTATCAAACACGTGATGAATATTGACTACTTTTAAGACTTAATTAATCTTCGTAAGTTTGATAAGAGATCATAATGTATTTAGGTCTAGATTAAATTCTGTCCTCTCCGCACTATGATTATATCTATCCTGAATGATTGTGGGCGGTGAAAGTTAGGACAATGTTACCTTTTGTGGCATTAGTTCACTTCTCGTCTATACTGGTCATCCCTTTGTGTTGGCACTCGTGCCTCGGCTTTTCCGACATTAGGCCACTCGTCAATTGACTTCCTCGCCCTATTACTTTACTCTCCCATCTTCTACAGCATTCTGTAATGCTTTTCCTGGCTAGGCGCATTTTGACTTAGGTTATGTTAGGACTTCAAGAGCATAATGACAGAAAGGCCTAAGAAGGCAGAGGAAACACTAAGGACATTACATTTCAGTATTAATTTTAGATACAATTCAACAAGAGTACGCTGATATCATATTTCCTAATAATAAATCACTAAAGAGGTGGAAGACTTAATAAAACTGGTCCATAGAAGTTATTGTTTTCCTCATTTTACATTTAATGTTTGTGCGGTTTAGTGTTGGAAAAAATGGAACGGAAAAGTTACCTTAACTTTAAGGCGTCGACCTGGACTCTTAACTAGACGAAACTAGCATAACTTTGGGGTAAAACTAAGTTGCACAATTGCGAGAATTTCTGGCACACAATGAAAATGTTGTATAAACTTTTCCATATTGCCTCCATAATAATATAACAACAATGCACTTCATCTAATGTTGAAAATCTCTTAAATATTTCGTTCATTACAATTCCTCAATCCAAGAAGATTAAAAGAAGGACTATTTATTTTGTTTTATTTCTAGATTTATTTTGGTCTGTTGCAATTTATTTCATCATTAGTAAATCGTAGAGCAATAACTATTGCAATCTTGACACTAATTATTATTTTTCTTCCTGTGCGGCGACGTTTTCCGCCCGCATTCGCCGACAACGCGTCCTTATTCGTCCTCAATCTCCCTAACAGCCCCAACTTTCATTTATCACTGCTGACAGAGTATTGCCATGTGTTCGTTAGCGTTAAATTTACCACTTTTTTTTATCCCCGTTTTCTTTGCGTGCGGGGGTTGTGTCCTGTTTTCTTTCACATTTCGTAGTTATTTCTCTGGTTTGTTTTCTTTGTTTGAAGAGTTGGAGGTATTGTTGATTATATTATGTTGGATTTTGTTTGTAGATTAATATTTTTAATTTTTCTGGCTCTGTAAAAATGTAATATCGCAAAATTTTCAAAATACAGAATGATTTGAAGCCACTCTATCCCATTTTTGTAGCCCTCGAGGGAAATTTGATTTTCAACTCTACTTCCAACATTACCGAGGTTGTTGCGGAGTGTAGAGTTGCTGTAAATTAAGTAATGTGTTGAAAATGTCTTCTAAACATCTAGGAAATTCATTTTAATCTGATTTAACATTTTTTGTCCGTAAAATTCTCTTCTACGATGATATTATTATGTTTGATGTGTGACAATGTGTGCCGTAAGAATGAAATTTTTACTAACAAAAGGAATTATTAAAAAGCTTGATTCAATCTCTTTAAATAGCACACTTTAGATCACTTTACTTTCCGCGCACGAACGCGTCGAGGAAAGACGCTTTCCACTCAATTTTCATCCGCCCACTTGACGCGACATCTGTACAGGCATCCTGAAGGAAGACTAGCATACTTAAACGCTTTGAAAACTGGAAGGATTGCGTGCAAATCCGGCGATAAATAACGCAAACGACCACAAATTTCAGCGAAAGCGGAAAAAATGCCAAAGAAAGAGTACAAAAACGTAAAAGTAAAGCATCCTGAGATAAATCTGGACCATCCTTAGTAAGTTAAATGTGGTTACCATTTAATGTTTAAAGCAGTTCTTTATGTAAAATTTATTTAATCTGATGCTTTCTGGGAGACTCAACTAACAAATCCAATTATAAATTCAAAATTCATAGCTTTGTACAACTCAAACTTTCGATATTAGCAAAGCTATCAACTCGCACAACCTTACAAAGGGCACAGGATAGGCAATTTTTGGTTCTACAATAGGTTTAAAGGGTTGCCGCGAATTAATTTCGAGATGAATTCACAAATGAGTTAAACTGCAGCCTTCTATTCAGGCGCTCTAGCCACGCACAGGAAGTGAAAAACGAGTGGAAATTAAGTGAAAACAGTTTAATGAATTTGATATGTTTGTAATCTCATAAATTAATTACATTTAAAGCGTTTAACCATCCGCACCCTTGATACCTCTGTGTGTTTGAGTATTGATTTGGAATGTTGAAAATTTACAAAATATTTGCTTTGAATTTAATAGCTATTATAGGTTTACAGTAAGTTGGAATAAAACAATCACAACTTTGCTTTAACTTTCTTTAACTTTACTTCACGTTGAAAATGAGCGAAGAAAAACAAGTTTTGCTGTCTTAACTTCTTTATAGTGACTATAGTTTTTCAACGTCTGATCTCTTCCGCTGATGTTACACTTTTGTACTTTTTCCGTCAGCAGGAAGACGCACTAAAAGCTACGAGTTATACTACTGCATGTTGTTGACGATGACGTTCAACCCTAGGGTGCAATGCGTCACTCAAATAACCACCAAGCACAACCAGAAAATGTCGGATTCGCTTGTCAACTTGTCGTTTAAACTGTTCAACAGAAAACCAAGAATTCAACTAGAACTAACACTTTTAACCTGATTTAACGTTTTCTCTGATTTGAGATTTTTTTCTTGTTTATTTAGATACCAATTTAAAAATAACAATAATAATGCAAGAATTCCAAATTGCTCTCTATGCCAAGTAACGCAGGGTCCACCGGTGGTAAAAGCGCGGAAAACAAAAAAGCTGCCCTTTTATTTAACAGGTTTCACCTCAGACTTTCAGAGTTATTGGTGCATTGAGAGCCAGTAAAATGCAATCCAATGAAATTCAAATGCAATTTAAGGAAACGTTTTTTAATGGGATCAAGTTTATTAGATTAGATTCAGATGTATCAGAGTAGAATCCTTAATTACGCCAAAAGCCAAAAAATATATTAAAGAAATGAAATACAAATAATATACATTTACTCTAAGAATAGAAAATATACTTTCATGACCTAAATAAACCACGAGAATGCCAAAAATAGTTGATTCACAGTCTTGAAAGCAGATCATAACAACTTGTTGAGTTTACCAGAATATAACATCTATTTTATTTCATTCTTTTGTATGTATAGTTTGTAATATATGGCTTAACTTTCAGAATTTACTGTCCCAACAATGTAAAAAGTTTCATCAAGCTGTGCACATCTTTTGTCATTCTTTAATAATAAATATTTTGCTATGTAATGTTTCTTCAAAATTTGCCAAAGTTAATATTCCGGTTTGGTACTCTTTCTTGATTTTAACCTTATAAAATATAAATTTTCGTAGAAGATTTAATGAAAATATAATACTGCGATAGTGAAACATGATGCAGTTAAAAAAGTCTAACTAAGTCGCGTCTTTGTTAGCTGGCACGCATCGTACCAGTTGAAAATTGATTCAAGATGTGAATTTCAAAGAACAAAATGAAAATGCTTTTAGTATTAAATCAAATTACTAACGTTGAGTGTAAAGTAAGAAGGGACATTACTGGACTTGAAATGCTAGCATTTTGCTTTATTTCATTGCGTTCAGGTGAATTGTTTATTTAACTTGAAAATATTAAAAATTTAAGCCGAAAATAATTAAAATATGGATAGTTTGAGAGTGGCTAAATGAAAACAAATAACAAGCCATCGATTTTATGCGCTATGCAAATGACAAAACAGTATTTGCGCTTTTCCGATTATTTTTCAACGCATTTTGTTATTTTGTATCGTTTTTCATGATTTTTTGCGTATTATTCACGCTCAACCAGTGTACACATATAAATCTAGCTTCAACAAAAATTGTAGCTTGACAACCCGCTTCCCAAATACATGCACACGTCGCAAAAGGCAGACCTAAAACAATAGCCCTCATTTGCAAAAATGCTTCTGTCTTATTTAACTTCAACTTCAAACATATAAAAAGGCTTTAAAAGAAGAGTAATTCAATTGTCGTTATTTACTTATTTTACACTTGGTTGGTATGCATTGTAAAATAAAATCTAGTATGTGCGAAAGATGAAAATATTCCCGAAAGATGGCCAGGTTAGAAGAGAATAAGAGTGCATTATACCCAAAAGACAAGATACAAGTAGTCACAGAAAAAAACAAAATCTCAACGATGACTTTCTATCAAAACGTCTAGTGTTTAATGTCGCATAATTACTTTGACGGATGCTTTAATAGATGATAGGTGATGTGTTGATGTCTGCAGGATATTAACGAGCGGAAAACATTAAACGCACGATGTTGTCATATTTGAAAATGGGATTGTTAAGGCTTATGTATACGTGGATTTGTACCTTTGTTGACTAGATACTTTTGTTGCGCAGGGTAATAAACATGAGACATTACAGATGAGGATACATCTTGTTGGGAATTTAAGGTAAATAGGAGGGTTTTTTGGGAGAAAATGTGTGCTCGAATACATAGTAATTATTATTGCAGAAAAATCAACAAAGAAGACATTGAAATAAATGGTAAAAGTTAAAATTGAATATAAAATAAATTCTTGTATATAAATTGAATTTGTCCATGTCTCTTTTAAGCGGGGAAAGTTCAAAATTGAATGGAAGCGAAACGTAGAATTTATTGAAATATTGACAAATTGAAAATACGCGCTATTTCAATTCAATGACTCTCTTTCTATTTTTTCCCTCCATCTTTAACATGAAAGCCGTTGATCACGAGGGGAAATGTTGAAAATATCAAAAACCTAAGAAATATCGACATCCAAGTGGAAAGCAAGCAAAAAATCAAGCGAAACTTCACCGAAAACGTCGCAAAACGTCACAACCCGTTGCCGCAGCCGTAAAAAATGCACCTCGGATGTGATTTATCGCCCTTTAGGTACCGCAGTGTGTCTGCAACATTCTCAGCTCTCATCACAAGTAACCTATAAACAATCAATAACAATGCAGAGAAATTAAAACCAGTTCTAGTTTAACACGTTGCGATGAAAAGTCCACATTGATTAAAACTTTTCAATGCATTGCAGTACTTTAATTAAATCATGTTTTGTTTAATTGAAATGTGTTTTCCACATGTTCTACAGTTGCATGTATGAACGTGCTATATGCAGTATTGCAGTAGGTAATTTAGGTATGTGTCGCAAGTTTCATTTCCTTCTCTTCATAATTTCTGTTCGGCGCCCTTTTAGCACGTTTCATGAATATGCACGTGAAACAGCGTCAATTAACGCAACAAGAAGCGACTTCACCGCATATCCGCCACTTGTGTGCCTTCTGCGTGGTACTGTTGCGTTGTGATGCTTTCAGGCATTTCAGGCTCTTTGCATGTGCAAATTGCGTGTAACCTGGTTTCCTCGGTTGCAATTTGTTCGTTTGTCGCGTCCCTCGCGAGCCGCGGATGAGACGGAGAATGGGGATTGCAAATTTAACTCAAGCTGAGGATGTGCGTGATAGGAGTATGTGGCTGAGATGCCAGCAAATTTGAGCAAACGGTGCGCACAGTGTGCCTATTACAATGAGACAGTGGGGCAATTTGTAAAGTGTGAGAAATTATTATGTAGGTTCTTCTCCCATGTAGGCTCACAAAGGATGTGGTGAAATCAAGACGATCAAATAAGGCAGAGCAACAAACATAACGCAGAAGGATATATAATTGGCCACAAAAAGATGTAGAAATTGGAAATCCTGCATTGAATGCAAATGATTTAGTTATTTCTCGTCAGTGGCTTAGATTTTTTAAGGATATAAAAATGCAAATAAACCCATACATTTCCATTTGAATCCTGCACTAATTACACTTGTTTATGAGCAGTCGTGAAATGTTTAATAAAACATGGAACGAAATAATCAGTATAACATTTTTATGGTACTTTTGAAAATATTATATGTCTTGCAAATAACTCCCCCTCTACTAAACACCTAAATTCTTAATTTTACAATTAAACAGAACAAGTTACTTAATACGGCATGAAATTACCTCTGCTGCTCTCTGCAGTTGCTTTATTTACTTTGCATTGTTTTACTTTTAGTTTGCGTTTCATTTTGGTTTTGCTCTCATCCTATTTAGGTCTTCATGCTCTTAACTCTTTGCTTTCAGCTTTCAGCAAGAAGTCAACATGTGAAACTGAAACACTCAAGGTCTTTGCCGGTGCCAAGTTAATTCAGTCGTGACGTGTGTCCTCAGTTGTTGTTTTCTTGTTACTTGCTTCAGGCAAATGTGCAAATTGTGCAGTTTACTTATCGAGATGATGAGTTGGAAACACACTTCATGCTAGCTTAAGCCTAGTTCTGTTAAATCCTCAAAACTAGTAGTAAATTAACGAGTACAACTTGTGGGCGTATGCAACTTAAGTGTAAACTAAGAAGCTAATTTATTGACACCAACGTTAGTAATTTCTAGTTTCTAATGCTGATTGTGTGGGTTTTCGACAATAAACTAATGTGCAGCTTTTGTTGGATAGTACATTGAGTAATTTCCTCCACAGAGAGGGTTCTTTAGACTTGTAGGAAGGCGGAAAAGAAGAGGAGAAAGGAAAAAGATTACAATCGACGTTGTTGGACTAACTGCAGTGCAGTGTTTGCATTGCTTGTAGACCATCTATGTCTACGACGGTTGCGGTAATCTTGTGTAAATGCAGACATTGTTTATTCTTACAAATGCATCTTCTTTCTCCTATCCCCCTCCCTTCTTTTACCCGTACGCCACAATCTCTCTTAAAATTCCTTCAATCTTGATTTGAAGATCTCAGAGTTAGGCAAATATTGATTGTTATTGATTGGGGATTGCAAGAAAACAGTTGAATCTAGCAATTCACAACATAATAAGAAACCTAGGGAATAGAAATGAAAATAGGTAGAATAATAAATTAAATTTAATGCAAAATTCAATGCACTTTTATTTCATCAATTTAGCAGGAGATTTTCTGATGGCTTTTCATTTATATTTGTACCTTGTATTTTTATAGCTTTTTTTCCCTGCAACCTTACAATATGTATTCAAAGATATCCCCCTGAATGCTTTCAATATACATATCTATCTATTCCACCTTCTTTCAACTTGCTTCACACGGAGATAGGAATACATTGTATACATTTGCAAATTGAACAAGCTCAACGCGCCACAACAGCTAAGGAAGAAATCATCGGAGTATTTTCCCCAGATACAAGCTGAAATTGTGTCTCACGGTCTTTTGCTGTTTAACCAAAACAACCTGAAAATGTGTACGAAGAATACATGCAAACATGAATAAAAGATATAAATTGGGAATGGTTACTTTATCTTTCGTTTCAATAGATCCCAAAGGTATATTAAGTAAAATTTACTACCATGATTCCTCTGAATGTTTGCTTTCCAATTTAGCAATTGTTTGTAATTTTTTAGTGTTATTTGCGAGGTATTTGGGATCAGCGTGGGTTGTTATCTCGTGAGAAATTCATTTGCATTTCTAAATTTTCAATCACATTGCAGAGCAAGCACAACGTGAACTTTCCACACAGAGAGGAAGCAGATGGAAATCGGGCAACCCACAATAAACTGGTTTCATGTAGCTAACATTCAAACGAGCGTAATACTTACGACATGGGAAATAAATACGAAAAGTAGGAAATTTTCTGGGTTTTTTTCATTTACAAATTAAACGCAATGGAGTAATGCGATACTATACAGAGGTCAAGAAAAATTATGAAAATTTATCATACTTTGGTGTCAATAAAATAAAATTATCATCGATTAAAAGACATATTAATAATATTTCGATGGATACATGTCGTATTTTAAATGAAAATATGAATATTTTAATGATTCTCTTTTTCTAGCTGCATTTCAACGAAATCAAATTAAATTTAATAATAATTCATCAACTTATAGACTTTATTGCCCATTTATTTTCAATTCCATGAGTATTTCTCGCGATTAATAAACATACTTGAATAATACGCAGTTTTGCGGTTCCAGTGTGCACTAGTCAGCTCTATTGGCATCGAATTAAAAAACAACTTAAACAATATTTCCATAAACATACCTTTCGATATTTAGAATTAATTTTCTATTCAATTTTACATGTTTAAAGGCCTTGACCAAATGCAATAGATAAAACAACGCATCAAACAACAGAATTAAAAGCATCGATCAATTAAATTCATCGAGAATCAACAATAATTCAAGCATGTCTTTTTAGTATCATAAAAAGCAACATTAAATCATATCTGACCATCATCTATCTGGTAAACATTGCTTAATTATGCAAATCAACTGTTGTATTAGCAACTGCAACGAGTGCGTGCAATGCAGGTTTTTTTTTTGCAAGACCACAAAACCGCATACCACTAGACCTCAAACAACCAACAAGCATTTAATTAGGAAAGATAAATTCAGGCGCTACTTTAAAAAACAGCGAGTGCTCAACATTAAGCAGGATGTGAACTAATTAATTCGGCGAATAAATTACAGCTAGAGAATTAAAATATGTATCAAATCTGAACTTGCGTCAATAACCTCCCGAATCACCTGCATTAATTACATTTTCGACCGACCATGACACAGCATTTTCGGCTGAATTATATTTGATTTCTACCTCATTAAAATTAAGCACTCTTTATGAGTTTTTGTTGCCTCTACGTGACGAATGTTTTATAGTACTAGGCAATGCTTCAGTCGAATAATCCGATGATGTGTGTTACGTGTGTAACGCGCAATTATTTCACTACCTGTGGTTATTTACTCTTTGCACGCAGCTAGGAGTAATGACTGTGGTACAGGTAGCTGGTAATTACAAGAAAACAAATGTCTGACATGTGTTTATTACCCCCAATTGAAACTAACACTATAACCCGACTCGCAAGTTTGCGAGCGGAAATTTTTAGTTTTCAGCTGCTGGATTCTATTTTAAATTAGGAACGGTCCTGGATTAACGCATGTGTTCAACTTCTGGAGGTTAATTACTTCCGTGCGAACTTGAAACTCTCGCAGGCTGAGATTTAAATAAACTGAAACTTAAATAAACCGCGGGTATTTACGGACTGCATCAATCTGCGAACCACTGCAGATGATTTTAGATTTGAAACATGGAATGATCTAACAAAGCAAGTAGAATATGGTACATTGAAGCATGAAAGAGAAGAATTTTTGTAGATGGACATATGTACGTCACATGTAGGAACAACACATTTGATATTTCAGACGACAAAAGCAAACAGAAGGGAGAAAAGGAAAACAAGTTAAGCAAGTGAAGACACTCAAACAATTTTTTGAGCTTTTAAGATTTTAAAAGGTATGTGCTCAACAATAGCACTTGTTTTAGTTGCTTCAGTTGTTCGCGGTTGTTGTAGACGTTGTATTAGTTTCCCTTGCGATGCAGACATCGATCAAGCAACACGCACGCGACCATTGCTTGTTCGATGGAGTAAAATGCGTAAAATGTAAGTGAAATTCGAACATCGCGACAGGCTCAAAGCTCAAGCTTCACCAAGCTCAGCATTAAACATTCTTGGCTCGTAACACTCGTAACCTGATGTTCACTCTGGGGTGTTTTGTATTATGCTGCATTATGACAGCACACAGCGCGTGCAATTAACATACAAAGGCCCAACAGTGGCACCCTGGCAACCCAGGGCGACGCAGTGTCCCACAACACCACCCAAATAGTCGCTTAAGTTGAGCCTTGTCTTGTGTGCAGATCTTAAAGGTTCCTACACTTGCAGAAATGCTCTAAAACCAGCACTTTTTTTGCGACTTCCAACCAATTACCCTACTTTCTAGAGGCTTAAGTAATCTAAAGCCAATTGCAATGTTAAGAAAATGAGTTGTTAAATAAATAATTTATTTGGTAGCTTCACAGCTTTCAATTTCCTACAGTGATGCCAGGGTAATTATCCTAATCAAATTCAATTAAAAAGTACTTGGCTTAACGATGCTGGACGGCGCGTAAATTTTCTTCGCAATTAACATGCAAATTGTGCTTCTCCTCTTCTTCCTTTGCTGAAATCTTGATGCTCAATCTCAAGTCTCGTTTATTGTAGATCTGAAGAAGTCTAAAGCAGTCTAGACTTATCTTATTTTACTTAATTAGAATCAAATAAAAAACAAGTACTAAAACTATTTTACCACCCAATTGAATACTTTATTATTCATTTTCTTTGGATCTTGGATCTAACAAGCTGATTAGTTTTTTGTGTCTGGTGGAAAG
Organism: Ecitoglossa quadriceps; assembly: GCA_027574925.1. NCBI lineage: Eukaryota > Metazoa > Arthropoda > Insecta > Coleoptera > Staphylinidae > Ecitoglossa > Ecitoglossa quadriceps. The sequence goes on along the minus strand of JAODGC010022635.1, from coordinate 62,865 downwards.
TTTAACCTTTTATAATTATCTATTACCAAGTTAGTGGAGCAATGGTTGGGTGGGAAGCAAATTGGCCGATTGCAAGACGAACATTGACGCGCGATTGAAGCAAGAAGAGTGGGCCAAGTGACGAAGGAACAGCATGGTTAGGATGTAAGGCATTCAGGATTTTGACGCAAAAAAAGAGGAGAAAACAATCAAGCAAGTCGTAAATCTCGGTTTTAATTAACTCGCACGAACGGCGCACAAATACATTCGACGTTTTGCACGACGTAAATAAATTCAACGTGACGGATTGTTGGATATGGGGACGAGAATGAAGTAGTAAACATAAAAAAAAATTAAGGCATTTTGCCGAAATTTAATTAAATCATAATAACCTTAATCGCCACTGAAATCCCCATAAATGATGTTTTCTGGGCGCTCTTTGCACTGGTCAATATCCTCAAATATCCAAAACGTACAAGTCACAAGCAATATCCACTCAGTGCCAATCAACTAGCACACCCGCACTAATTAACACTTGCGCACAATAACGAACACCATGCAAAGTTTCCTCAATCATGATCGCATCTCAATTAGTATCTCTCAAAATATTAACACTGATGTGATAAAATTGAAGGTAACAGTTGCTTCAGTGGTTGGCAACGGGATATTGCCAATGCTTTGCCACTGTTTGGGGTTTCCAACGTGTTGCGCGTGCTGCGGAGCGTAGTTTCCGGTGGCGGGTGGCAATGCAAAGCTGCGGCGCGTTGTGGCGGCGAGCGCGTTCCAACGACGACTGCTTGATGCGTTGCCGCTCCAAGTGTTTGAACTGTTTGAAGCGACCGCTCGAGCGACGCACACTGACTGAGGTAGAGAAGGATGAGGCACAATGGGGCACAAAGGGGAAGACAAGGAAGGAAGAAGAGGTCTAATAGAGTCTAGGAAGGTCTTGAAATATCTAGTGGGTTTAATAACTGCAATTGGTAAGTGATATCGTTAATTAATTCTTGAAAGTTGTGTAGCGGACAGGGGGGAGCAAATTTTTACTTTTCCTAGCACTCGTCACCAAATATTTTCTATTGGTTTTCAGAAGTATTATACTTTCTTACTTACGAAAGATGTGGGATGGTCAAAATGGGTACATTTGATAATTGTGTGCAGTACACTTGATGGGCTGAAACGCAGAAAAGTTTTCGTATTTGTAGTCTAGGTAAAATCGATAATGAACTTATTAAATCGAAAGATTTGCAATCACTTTCCGGTTTATAAAAAAAATTTTCTGCTCGTTGTATTACCTCCATTTTTCTATATTGTCTCTCATTCTTAACAACTTCATACCTACCATTTTTATGATTTCTCTTAAACCCCAGCGATAAATTAATCAGCTGTTAAACTCTTTCATACTTTCTCATTCTCAACGCCTTTTCTCTACACATTTCTTTCTTCCTGCTTTTCCCGTTCTTTTCTCGTATGCTAGGTGTTCAATTGTTTGCACATATCACTACTTAATCTGTTCTGTTACTTGCTCAGCTTTCTAGTGCGATTCGAGCTTTTGTCCTCACGTTTTTATGACTTCTTAGCTTTCCATGAGGTACCGCTTGTGCAGCAGGACGTATCATCAGTCATAAAATGCTTTGCTGCGGTGGCGAAGCTGGGCTGCAAATTCAAGCACTCATAAACCTCATAAAGCAAAAACGAAGAAATCATCAATCGTTCCAGCTCTAGGATATTATAGTCTGTATAGCAGGATAGCAGAGTTACAAGAGAAATTCACCACTGCAGTGTGCAAAGTTCAAACTTTTAAAATACGAACTGCTTTATTATGATCGAAGAAATATGAGAGAAACGGTTTATGCGATCCGTGAAAATGCACTTGTTTTTATTAACAGTAGCAAAATGACAAATATAAGGGGAATGTTGATATATTTTTGTCAGTTCTAGTTACTTATTTGTGTTTTTAAAGATCATATGATAGGCTGTCATTCACTAAACAATATTTTTATAATGCAATTAATATAAAATGAGTTATTATGTAGCAGTTTTGAATTCTGTTGGTTTTTATTTTGGAATTTGGGAACGTTATTATCAATGTTGGCACTAATAGAAGGATTATTGAACAGCGCAAATAAAATTGTACTCAATTTGCCGCATGCTCTGCATACTTGGAATGCTTTTGAATGTTCAATTGTTGACTTTGTTTTTTTTTTGTCCATGTTCAACGCGGATTCTCACTATGCTATGTCATGCATTTATTTGATAGTTCGTTATCAGGCTCACGCAACTCATTGTTTAAACTTTTGTTGTGCGCTCTTGGAGTGCCAGTTTCCGGGCGCTCCCGAAATTAGAAATGGAATGCCACGCACAACATAAAAGTGTAATCAACAACAACACGCGGCCGTATCTACATTTTATACAAAGCGATACCAAAATTAGCAATAACTAACATTTCCGTAATTTTCAAAGAAACCCAAAAGTTTTGCTTCTTTTAAATGGTGTCGCTGGCAAAGTAGAAAGAAGAAAGTATTGTCTAAGAATTGTTACCAAACTCATGAATCTACCGGCGTACCTTGGCGATAGTTTTGCATACAATTACGTTAAAAGTGTTCCTCCAACTCCCCCAGTGTGTTACGGTAGATTGAACGCACGCGACGGTGTAAACGCGAACGTGAATTAACCGTGTGCCTCCTACAAAAGTCAATTAATCATGGAATGCAAGAAATTACACGAATAAAGTACAAAAAAACACTGATAAACAACCGAAAACAACGAAGAATAATGCAAAGATAGTGTTGAAAGTACTTTGAAGTGATTAAAACAATAGACTGGGCATTGAAAAAAACAAGAAACGTAGACAGAAGGAGAATTAACAAACAGATGATTTAATACAAGAATAAAAAATAATTAAAGTGGCACTTCAAGTAACAAAGAAACTGATTGGTATACAAGTGACATTTGAGTGTATTTTGTTTAAATGATTTATATTTTTCTCGATTTAATATAGGTCTTCATCTCTGCCGACATATAGATGAATTTCTTCCAGCTATTCAAGTGCAGCACACTTTTACATGCTTGAATTGAGTACACGATAGTAAACTATTCTGGCAAGTGCAGACGTTCTGCATTTGAGTGGTAGTTTATTTTTTTTTTTTGCAAACGAATATTTCCACTTACCGCTTGGTGTCTCTTCATGCAAATTGAAAACGCCTTATCTAATACCTATTTGCATTAAATCAACCAGAAAACAAATCAATTTGGAAGAAAACGCCCAAGTTTCAATTAAATCCTTTACTTTATATTAATATCTAACGAATATGTACAGAATAAAAATAGGATTCCACTCAGAGTGGAACCAAACAAAAGTGTATCTTCTTTGTCCTCATCAGCCATCGTTTGTTTTCTCAATTAAACAATTAAAGGTGCAGACATCGTTCCATCACACCTGGCGCCCACATAGAATACAAAAGTCAGCACTGGCTGCAATTTGCACGCGGGCCATGTCTAGCTGCCTCACAATAACCAAATCGTAATCAAACGTTGCTTTGATCGCTTAACAAATTTCGATTCCAACGAAGCTGGCTGACTAATAGAAACATGTAACTTCAGTGCGCTAAATCTCGCTAATTATACCAACTCAGGATGAAACAAGTATTGCTTGTGATTGTAGTGTTCAACAACTCGGTTCGTTGCTTCTCTCCAAACTGAATAGTTTCGTATGCGGCGCTATAATGACGATTGATAATAAATAAATAACTCTAGGTTTCGACTGGCGTGAAAAGGGTGAAAATCGCGCAACTGCATCACAATTGATTTTGTATCACGCGTTGTTCTGCCGCGGGGCAAGAAGATAGAATACGTACGTGATTGTGAACTTTACACGAATTTGTTTACTTTGTCTAGTTTTGATGATTTCTTTAGTTTGTCTTTGAATGATGATTACAATGGGCGAAAATTTTGCTAAGAACGGCGACCGCGCCTTGGTTTGTACGAAAAAACGACGGCGTCCATGTGCGCGACGCGCGCTTTGATTAGGTTTTTATCGTGGTTTAGTAAAAATTGTAGGTATTTGTTTCTTTGGTTCGCTCCTAGGCCGGCGTGGGGCACGGGCCTCAAGCTTTCATAAGCTCTCGCGCGACTGATAGAATAGGATGTAGCCGGTTTCCGACGATTTCTGTGTGTCCGACGTCAAACCATAAAAATCTTCTATTGTTGACGCATCAATTTTCTGAAAGAACACAAACGTCAGTGAGAAACTATGCAGGTACCATTTAAAATTCGTAACATCCAGTCACCAGGTGACTAGTGGAAAAACTAAGCCATTAACTTACATCAACTTGATCATCATCAAATAGCAACCAAAATCCATGACTCTTAACAATACTAATATAGTGACCACGATTAGGCCCACTTCCACAATGAATTACGACCGCCACCAAGTCGTACAGCCTATCGGGATTCACCGCATCGTCCGACTGCAACAAAAACGAACGTCATTAGCGCAAATCCTTCACCGGCACGAGTGACATCTTCATGCAGCATCATCACTTACAGTATTAAATAGTCGTAACTCTAAAGGAAAGACGACGCGGTGTGACACCTTAATATGCCTGTTGTACTGTTCCATGTACTTGAAGCGCTTCAAATGCAATGCAAGTATCATCGGCAGCTTCTTGATTCGCATCCGCTTCTGCGCCTCCTGATAACTGCGGCAGTTGTCGCACTCAAACTTGTTCTCGCTGCAGAGCGTCTCAGTGTTGCTAAAACACCGCAGGCAATGCGTAATGCTCGTGTTCTGCTCGATATCTACCGCCAGGTCAAAGAAATACTCGTTCACACTCGACACAGTCTCGCAGTTCAAACAACGCGTTTCGTTCGTCAGAATGCCCTGAAAAATGTCCTGCACCCACGTGGGCTCCGGGGCGGGCGTCGGCGGCGCGGGTGTTCCGTGTATCGTGCCGTTCTCACCCGGCTTGGACGATTTGTTGATGTTGTTCGCGACGTTGTTCTGTGGCGCCTGCTGCCGTTCGGCGAGGATAATCTCACTGATACGGTTGATGAGGAAGTTGAGGAACTCGTGCGCATCCTGCTGCATGTAGTTGTCGAAGTCATCTTTCTCTTTACGCAGCTTGGCGATGAACTTCTTCGGTGCGATCGAGCCGACTTTCTTCTTTTGCGTGGCGATGCTGTGAAAGAGATCGGCGAGGCATGTGAGTAGCGTCTCCTTCGTGCGTTTGTTCTTGGCTTTGTATTCAAGCACTTTGTCGCGGAATGGTTTGCAGAAGTACAGAGCTTGCAGCACAGAATTGCTATAACATGTGTTTCCAAACTAGAAGAAAATCATTAACTCATATTAGAAATTTACAAACTAAGTCACAATAATCCAATTTCTCATTAACAGCTCAAGTACAAAGATTGCTAATAATCCTGTACTAAACAACCAAATACACTCCCAAAACAATAAGTATGCACTCTCATCTCAAATTACTCACATTTACTAAACCAAAGTAGTGTTCATTTGCTGGGAACTGTTCTGAACCTATGTCTCGCTCCAATTGGGAAATGTTGGCACCCTAAAACAAACAAGCCTTGAAAACGCCTCCAAGACAAATTGACACCACTAATGCGTTCTTATCCACTAATTTCAGCATGTTCTCCTTTAGAGTTCGCTTGAACGAACTTAGTTCTTTCAGGAAAGAGCTCGTTAGTTCCCTGTTTGGTACTGGTAAGTATGCGTAGGGTGTTGGTGTGCCAGCGGCGCGCCGCCAACAGGAGCATTGCCAAGGCCTGATTCTTACCATATTTCGACTGCTAGTCCATCGCATGGATGGTGTGCGAATCGGCGAAGAGTTCACTGCAGATCGTTTCGAATCTCGTCGCCTCCATTATCACACTCGCATCATTTTTTGACAGCTGTAAAACAACCCATGATGAGCATGATGATAACACCGACACCGCCGCGGCTACGCTACACAAACAAACGCCACACACTGCGGGTTGTCACTTGTCAACAACCGTGTGTTGTAATAGACGAGCTAAAACGAAGCCAACATTCATCTACAAAGTAGGTTGAAACACGGGAAAAACATAAGAACTCTTTGGATTTTATATCTCTAATCATATAAATTCATTGTTAAGGGATACGTTATATATAAAATATTGCAATTAAGTCAGTATTTCATTAACGCATTCATACCATACAAATTAATCGTGCCCCTCTTACCACAAGCGGCGTTGTTGTAAGCACTAATGTTTAGTTCCATCAAGGGCCGATGCAACTGGTGGCGTTGTTGATCAACGTTGACGCGACGTGAAAAGTAATCTCGGATGCAGTCGCTGCAATTTATTTTTTGGCCAAAAACTCAACAATTTTTGTAGATTGGTGTTATACTGTGCGCAGAATGGATATCGATCAGTTGTACGTTGTCTACAATAAGCTCAATGCAGCAAAGGATAATATTTCAGAGGTATTTATAGCATTTTGTGCTCGTTATAAACACGCGCGGATGCTGCGGCTTTACCTAACCATGAAAACTCCGAATTTTATTGACTTTATAGTACCGAAAACTAAAAATATTTCATCCTTACCAAATACATTTGCATTGCATACGTTTGCATAATATTGAAATGTTATTAACGCAACGGTTCGTGAATATAGCACTCCAAGGAATATGCAGATGTTATCAAAGCAGCAAAGGGAAATGGAGATAAGGAGAAAACATTAGCATTGCAGATTATCCCAAAGTATTTTGTTTCATTCCCAGGATGTCACAATCAAGCTCTAAATGCCATCTTTGACTTGTGTGAAGATTCTGTTAAACAGGTATGCCACTGATATTTCATTTGAGGGAGTTGACATAACTTGCTGATTATCTTTTATCAATTCAAGATACGAATTGCTGCAATGAAGGCCATTGGAGCAATATGTAAAGAATGCCCAAACTACTATTCAAATTGTGTGAAGGTTATGGCTCAAATGTTACATTTTCCTGATCCAAATGAACAGACAATTGTGAACCAAGTGTTTGGTGATTTGTTACAAAGGAATCCAATTTCTGTGATTAAGAATATATTTGAGGTAATCAATGATGGAGAAATTCCTAGTGGTATACGGTTTAAGTGTATTCAATTGATTTTAACAAAGATCAAACTATTGGGTGGCAACTTATTGACTACTGAGGTTGAGGATTTGATGATTACAAATGTGAAGGAGACCTTAAAAGTAAGTGATAAATGAAACTATGAAAAAGTGCACAAATTTATTGCAACATTTTTTGTTTTTAGGAGTGCTTTGCTGATGAGTTTGTTATGATACTAAATTATTTGGTTACAACAAGTTATGTCAAGAGCTTTACAGGACAAAGAGAGATAAGTGATATTGTAATGCAACAAATTGATATTGATGGAGACTTTGTACCCTATAAACCAGATTGTAATTTGACTAATCGTTTGGTTAGCTGTGTGAAATTTATTTTGCCGTTTTATTCTGTAAGTAAATCAGCTTTGCTTTTAATGGCAGTGATTTAATGCTCTTTCTTTAATGGTCTTGCAGAGTAAAGTTGAGTCAACAAAATTGGTTCTTTTCTATTGCAATAAAGTGTTACCACATTGGGAGGAGATAGGTGAGAAAATAGAAGATAATCTGGGAATGAAATATCAGACTGGCATTGCTCAACAATTGGCAATTATGGCGCCGTTTTGTGGTACATTGGAACATCCGGAGAAACAAGTGGCGACTATTTATAATATTTTACTTGTAAGTGTGTAGTACGTTTAGCATTTCCCTCGTAATCATGTTTTATGTTACAATCAGACATTTTTGCCTCAACAAAGTCAATATGGCAACGCGTTACCCGATCTCAACTTTTCCATCATCGAAAGTCTTCTCTGCGCATTCCACGCTCTCGCGCGTCAATGTCCGGACTTCCTTCTTGACGACACACGATTGTCCGACTTTCGTCCGCGACTTCTCTACTGCGCGCGCTCCGCGAAAGGTTGCTCCAAAGTCCTGGAGCTCAATACAAGCGACAAAGTCTTCAACGCCGATGAGAAGCGCATCCGGGAAATGTGTCCACTGCTCTTTAAAAATATTGACACTCTCATTAGGGACTTCTTCTACCAGCCTCCCATTTACAAGTGTAAAATAACACTGTCTTTTACAAAGAGTGAACAACCAGCGAAAACCTCGCCGGCAGAACCGAAGAAAATACCGCCGCAATTACCACAGCAGTCAGTCAAAAGACACGCGCCTATTACTTTCGGCAGCAACGGTACAAATGGCAAGTCGGAACAACCCAAACAGAAGCGTGTCGGCACTGGGGAAAGACATTATCAGCCGCCGACTGGTAAGTCGCACATATACAGCCGAGGTGGCAGAGGAGGTGGATTTAGGGGCCGTGGCCGCGGTGGATTCAGGGGCGCATATCGTAACTGATGGTAGGTTGTTTTTTTGTGTGAGCAAGGTACGCAAGTTTAGTCGACTTTACCACCATTTGTCTGGAATTTTTGTAAGTATTCTATGATTTTATTTTTAGATCATCTCGTCTATTTCATCATTAGGGAAACTTTATTTTGCGTCGTTTCTTTCTCATTTTCTTCGGCGAAATTTTTCTATAAGTTTGTTGCTTGGTCCTAGTTATCGTTAAAATTATCGGATTCCCGGATATACTTGAAGCGCAGAAACTTGCACCAAATGCATAGGACTTAATCAGATGCATTGTAAATAAGATATGCGTGTATAAGAAGAGAATTATGTTCATTATTCTCGTACTACTAATTGTTTCACTACATAAAACCTATTTCATAAGTAACAACTCTCCAAGCAACAAAGGAATGATTGGAAGTGAGTGCGTGATGAATGGATCCAACTGTAATATTTGAATATTTAACCCTTCTCTTTAGGAGCAACAACTCAGCAAATCATCGTTTCGGCGCAACAGTATCGTAGTTTTTGACTGACTGACTGGAGTTTAATTGATTGGACTGGTGACAATTTTATTTGAACCTAATTTTAAATCTTTGAATTCGGTAAACGTAATGTGTATGTAATGTTATTTTCCATTATAAAGATCAACTATAATATTGACAATGTGTTTTATTCTAAGTTAAGGGTCTGGCTATCAACTATTAATCAACATTGATTTCTTCGTAGGTTTTAATGTGTTTGCGACCAACATGACGGATTGTTTTGCAAATTTCTCGTATAGGGGTCACTATAGTAGGCCTTCATTGAGAGATAAATATATTATTTTACACTGGAAAGGCTTGCACTATACACAAAGTATTAATTTGCCTGTTGGAGTGCATGTTTTTTTTTTTAAATTAAGAATTTCGATTGAATTAGTTCTTTGTGATGTGAAGAAATATTCATTCAATAGACGGCGCCAGTGTCATTATGCTTGTACATGTGACATGCGCCGTATCGATACCGTATAGTGGTGCAAACAAATTCGATTTAAAAAATCTTATCATTTTGACTATTAACAACAATCGACGAGCTTCACGTCCCCACGACAACGCCAGATACATACTACAATAGCTCGTAAGTCCACTCACGTTCTTTTCTTATGATGATAAGCAATTTGAAGAATTTGCGGGAAACCGCAATCGTTCCCAGAATACGCCGCGGCACAAGCCAATACGTCAAACATGGCGGCTCAAAGTTGAAGTTGAACTCCAAATGAAGTTATTGTTTCAAATTTACTCAAAATAGGTGACGAATCAATCAGTTCCAACGCTGTTAAAGACTTGTCCTCGGCTGCGACTATCTAATACAAGCTATTATAGGTAATGGTAGTGGCTGCTTGAGTCATGAGGCGATGATTTCTGCCATGTACTGGGTTTTCAAATTCAAACGAAAATGGAACCCAGGCGACGAAATTCAAATAGACTCACAACTAACCTAGACTTGAATTTAAAGATGTTTAACTGCAAATTGGTTCAAATTGACACAACGTAAACAGTTAAGAGTGTTAAATAACTGAAGACAATGCATTGAACAAAGTGCCTCATTATTCTGACGATTTTTGTAATAATTGTCTTTGTTTTTAGATATATCTCTTTTAAATGCAAAGATGAAGACTGAATCAGTTAAGGAAGAAATCATGTCAGAGGAAGAGGAACAAGTTGATGATATTGAATTGGGTCCTGCAATGTTAGGGCTGCAAAGAGTCGGTACAACCACTCCAAAAACAACTCCAACTCAACCTACACAAGTTCTCAATGCCCGTGGAATGCCTGCCAGGATTCGTAAGAAAAACAAAATGTTCTATGATGATGCCCTTGTGAACACTCCACATCATAGAGTCCCATCAGCAAAGAAACCCAAGATGAGCCCAATTAAAAGAACGCCTAAAACACCCACCTCCAGCAATAGGTCACGTCCAGTTGAAAGATCTGCAGAAAAAGTTGAAAAAGTTAGGAAGAAAGCTCTGTCACCTGTTCCCATCAAATCTCCAGATAGAAAGGTTGGACAGAAAATTGGTCTACGTCTACGAAACTTGCTGAAACTACCTAAAGCACATAAATGGGTGTGCTATGAGTGGTTTTACAGCAATATTGATCAGTGTTTGTTTGGGGGTGACAATGATTTTCAAATCTGTCTCAAAGAAAGCTTCCCAGAGTTGGTCACAAGAGAATTGACACGGATTGAATGGACAAAGATTAGGAGAATGATGGGAAAACCAAGAAGATGCTCACAAGCATTCTTCAATCAGGAGAGACTTGAGCTTGAGAAGAAGAGGAATAAAATTAGGGCATTACAACAGAGGAAAGTAACTGACCTCTCTACATTTCAAGATTTACCTGCTCAGATTCCAATGCAACTTACTGTTGGGACCAAAGTCACTGCACGGCTCAGAAAACCTCAGGATGGGCTTTTTACGGGAAGTGTGGATGGTGTTGATACTTCAAACAGTACCTACAGAATCACATTTGATAGGGTCGGACTTGGAACGCATTCAGTTCCAGATTTTGAAGTTCTTAGCAATGAACCACCTGAATTCATGCCGTTAATGAATCTGCCAAGGAGAAATTGCACCGGATTTAACAGGACGCCTATAGCTTTCTCACACTTCTCAAACAGTAAACTGTGGAGGGACAAAGACCCATTGCTGGCATCCTACCATCCCAACCGAGCAGCAATGCAAGGAATTAAGGCAGGATATCCTATTGATCTTCTGGAGAAGATGGTGTTATTAAGGAAGATACTTGGAGCTAAACGACTCAAGATTAATCTACTCAAAACAATGAATCAAGAAGCAGAACGTCTCTGGTCGGATCACGCTGAAATACCTGAAGATTTCGAGCGGAGATACGCTGGGATTTTAATTGATCTGGAGAAAGTCAATAAAGATTTGCATGGTAATCTAGATGAAATGCAAGGATTTCTGCAAGATATTGCGCATGATTCAAGAGTTGTTGCCATGCTGACTCCCAGCCACTTAAGGGAGAAGTGCAAGGAGGAGGGAAGCGAAATTGTCAACAAATGTGTACAGAATATCTACGGCGCAGATGGTCTCAAAAGGGACAGCATAATTGATATGCTCACTGACATGACTGCATTGCTATTACAAGTAAGGTGTTTGAGCGATTCAAATCAGAATGTGTTTGAATTGCAGGTAATAGATGGGACAATGGAAAATATGAAAAGGAAGGAGTCGCCTGCGACTCAGGCATTGTTTCAGATGCATGTTGAATGTCACATGAAGTATATTGAGTTTGGGCTAGCAATGCCACTTAGGAAAAAGTAAAATTTATAATGCTGGGTATGACTGCAAATTTAGTTTAGGGGTGAGTTAATGCAGAGATCAAAAATTGAGTGCTGGGAAGTCTGTATGTAAGAAAGGAAAAATTCAGTCTAAAATTGACTTATCAAGTTTATGTAAAAGGTAATGATTATGCTTACTAAGATTCAGATGAATATTAAATAAATATGTGTTTACTACAACATGTTTTTACTTTGAATGTTGTAAGAAAATAACAAAAGTGCTCATCATAGAAATATTAACTGTGTTTGTCAATTTATTCATGCAAATTCTGACAGACATTCAATCAAGATGACTTCGCTACAATTAATATTTCTGCTACTACTTGTAGTCAAAGCAAAATTACCAGAAATTGATGATGACAAATCTTCCTCGTCATCCGACGCTGAATTAAACTGTCGGGAACGTAATCGTCTCGTTTCAAACGACGAAGATGATCTTTACAGTGTAATTGAGGGTAGTTTAGGCGAGACTGTGAAGATGCAGTGTCATTATTGGTAACTGCTGTTGTCTGTAACACTATTTTCAACTTATGTTTGTTTATTGTTGCAAATTAGTGATGAAGCTGATGATGGACACGCTAAGAACTGGTACAAGATGGATCCATTGGATGATAGATTTCGGTATCTAGTCGAAGTAGGACTAGAAACAAATACTTCTCTTAATAGAATACATCTCAACACTCAGCACGTTTTAACAATTAGAAATTTATCGAAAGAAGATCGTGGAGAGTATTTTTGCAAAGGGCGTGATGATGACGAGTTGGATAATAAGTACAACTTTTTATTAGATGGTACGTTAACTTACTTTTTTGTAGGCAAATTAGTATTTATAACTTTGTATTCAAGTCGTGATTCCATCTGATTTACCCAATGAAAAAGGCAATATAACTAACTGGAAGAAGTACCATGATCAAAATTTATCCCCTGTTAATATAATGCTCTCAAAATCGGAATCCAAAGAAATCTCTTACCTTAAACACACCCTCAAAGTACATCTTGAGCTTGAAACCTCTTGGGATCATGCAGGTCCATGTGAAATATGTGGGCGCCCTAAAGGAGACGGTCGTAAATACACCGAAGGACATTGTCGGATGAAAATTACCCGCTTAGGGACACCCGTCGTCTCAAATTTAACATCAGATATCAAAATGTTAATACGCGCTACACATTTATCCTGTAGAAGCCTTACACTCCACTCTCTTGTTCCTGGATTTATTAACCATACAGCATACATTCCTGATTATCTTCTGGTTGAAGTATGTGATGGTACTTGTAATCCCGACGCTGAAGGAGTCCACAGAGGATGGAAGAGTACAAAGAAAGGTTTCAAGTATAAAAAGACTTTTGTTTTGGCTGAAAATGCACATTTGACTTTGATTTGTCCTGACTCCACTTTGGAGAATCAAGTAGAGTGGAGGATTAACAATAGGGTGATTAAAGCTGGACAGAGGAAAGTGTCAGTTGGGAAGAAGAAAGTAACTGAAGAGGCTAAAGTATTTGTTGATAGTTTGAATACTTTGTATTTGTATGGCGTGACGAAGGATGAGGAAGGGAATTACACTTGCTATGTAGATAAAGCTAGAATGCAGCAAGTTAGAGTTTTCGTTGTGAGTAAAGCAAAGTTGTTAACGCAAGGTGAGATAAAAATAGCTGTTAATTATTGTTAACTTTATTTTCATTAATTGTAGCTTTTGTTAGACATATGATGTACCTAGCGTTTGTTTTATCTCTCACTTTGAGTTGTTATTGTGCTGGTTTAATCATAACATGGGTACGCAGGAAGAAATTCAAGACATATTACGAAACTCGACATGAATTGAAACTGAAACATAAATTGATTGAAGATGATTTAAGTTCCATCACACTTTCGAATGCTAATTCTACTATTGTGAAAACTTCTGGAACTGAAACAATGGATTTGGTTACTGATTTAGAGACGGACCTAACAGGTGTTATAGGTGCTACAGAGATTGCGGGTTCTCCTGTTACTACAGAGCCAAGTTCTAAAAGCGCAAAGAAACCGGGCAAAGTTACTGATTTTGAGGATACGACAGACTATACCCAACCAACATCTGATTATGATTCTGCCACAACTCAGAGTACAAGTCCTTTGCTTAAAAAGAAACCTGTAAAAAACGGCAAAGGGGAAGAAAAAGGTAAAAGAATTGTCAAACGTACAAAACGTGCCAGGAAAAAGAAATAATTAGCGTTTAAAAAGATTCACATGATTGTGATTCTTGTTGTTGAAGTTGCATATAACAAGTGCATATAATTTTGATTTCTTCGGGTTGTTTGCTTAAAAAGTTTTCTTTGATTTTTTGGTTTTTGTGCATTGTTTGGTATCTCCG
>JAODGC010022635.1:8833-47049 GCA_027574925.1 Ecitoglossa quadriceps | reverse complement strand
TGAAACTTTTTGTTTCAATTACGCAATACTTGATTAGAGATGCAGTCATTAAAGCTAAATTTACGATTATTCAATGATTCATAATTCCATTCGGTTCTTTTTAAATTTAGTTGGATTTATTTATTGTGTAGTTATTATCAGCGCAATTAATAGCGCATTACCAATAAAACTATGTGTTAACATCATCGTATAAGTGGAATAGTTTAGTGTTTGTTCTAGGAAAAGATCTATGAGCCTAAAACTACGTAAATTACTTCTTGTGCTTTTGGCAAGTTACCACAATTTACACATCACCCAATAATGTTTCTAAACAATGAATACATGTGTGAATACTACGTCTAAGCAAATTTAATTAGTGTTCACATGAAAATAGTAGTAGAATGTTGACAAAAACAGCCTGCACGTTAACAAATTTCACTTTATTTAACATAATTACTGTTAGACAATTATAAACAACATAAAAGAACGTATGCAGAAAGGTCATCATTTCCATCAGTTCGTCCATTTCATGCTTGTAATGTTCCATGTTTTGCAAGGCATTCATTAGAAGAACTAATTACATTCATATCTCATCATATCGGGCAATTTAAAGCAAATGCGTGCAATCAAAATGGATTCTTTGATTTTTGAGCTTGATTCGTAAAAACTAAACAAAAAAATTAAAATGCTAATAATGTATTGCACTGCTTAATGTGTGTGATACATGTTAATTAGATGTTTTTTATTTCTTTACATGATTTTACTCGGTTTTTCCTGCTTGCATTAGAAATAGTCAAATGTTTTGTCATCGTGATGTGCATATAAATTAATGTGAAACTGATAAATAAGAGTCATTCAGTCCTCGAAACTATATTAGCATATTAAGTAATTCTAAGCTTGCTTTTTCTCACAAAGAAAGACAGTAGTTTATTTGTCATGCAGATATTCGAATATTGTGATTTTCAACTTATGAACCAGTTCTTTTTTTAAAACTTTATTGCTTCTCAATTTTATCTATACCAATGTCAATTAATAAAACGTTACCAGTCTTTGATATATTGGTGACTTATGGCTTTGCAAATGTCGAACATGATTAATTTCCGCACAATAGTCGGCGTAGCTTTCTAACGTGAACAGCATGCTTTGCATCCAAGTTGCAATCTATTGCACCAGAGCTGTTAAAAAGTGCTGGAAAGACGTGAGGTTCATCTCACAACGTGCGATACAAACGAGTTGTGTGTTGTTTCTGGACGTGATTGAACAATGATTTCCTGCTTTTACCATTTTACTACTATACAACTCTTGAAGACTTTAAACATCTACTGTTGAATGCAGCGTCAACACTTGAACTGACTCCAATCTATTAAATGGGTAAAAGTAATAGTTGCGATGGATTGTCCTTTGACTTATTACTTTTACTGCACTCTAATAACCAATAACAATTAAGCTGGAAAATTACGTTCACCTTTCTTTCTATTTTTTGCAATAATTCAGAATTGGTTTAAACGTTGTTTTGTGGATTTTGTGTCGCTTTTCTCTTTGTTCATGAACTTTCCAACAATTTTCTATATGAACCGTCACGTTCTAACCTAAGGGCACAAAGGAAGCATAGATTTCATAAGTTAAAAAATTGTTTGTTAGTTTGTTCCCATTATTTTCAAATATTTTATTGGCTTACCATTTTATGTCGTGTTGCACAACATTTATCTGTACATTACTCTATGTTTCATTCATTTCTGCTGGTATTGAACAACTAAGCAAGTTGCTTAAAAATAGTGCAAGTGAAAACAAAAACTAGAGTATGTTTCAGTTCTATTGGAAGTTTGTGAATTATTTGAAGAATGTAAATCAATTAAAGAATGAACTACAAAGTTTCGTCATGTGGTGCAAGATGTACTCACTTAATTGTGCTATAAATCAGCATAATCTTACATGCAATTTATTTACCTCTGGATAATAAGCTAAAAAGTAATTAAAGTCAATGTGGAAGAGTTGAAAGCCAGCCAAGCGTAACAAACTGCATCAGTTGCATTGATTGCAACATTTTGCACATTTGTTCTGTAATACCTTATCATCCCACATATTAGCTGAGATTTTTTAATCCTTTATTAACTTTTATGCATCAGAATAAACCCATACAATTGGATTACCACGTTAATATTTGTCTTGCTCTCATTTCTACCACTCAAATGCAGTCAAATCCCAGGTAAAAACTGTATGCGTTAGAATTATAGATTAATTATTAGCTATTATGTGACCGTCAATTTTCACATTCTAACGCCTCTAACTATATCTAACTATACTTGGTTATTGCAACTAAGGCAATGTAAAGCGATTAAAGCCACGATAATTCACATTTACCTTCATTTCGCGTAATGCAGCGCAGACATTTGTGGTCGTAAACTGTTGCCATATTCGTATGAGGAGATTTTAATTAATTCATTTCAAATTACAGCTTACGCGGTTTATGCTTTGAAATATCTTGACAGGACTACAGATTTACGAGAAGTTTGTAAGAATGTACATATAAAATATTGCGATTTTTGCAGAATTGTTAAGGAGGGTAAATACAGTTAGAGTCATAATTCAAAATGAGTTAAGTGCGCAACAAAACACAAGATTATTTTTAAACTATTCTAGATAAAGACTGTACTTACCATTGTCAATTAATTCTTAAGAGATATAGATTGCCTTTGATATCTATTTGATGTTTTGCTTAAATGTATTGAAGTCACATCCCGTTTAAATCATTAATTTCACATAAAATATTCCAAAAATATAAATCTATATAGTTTTACTTGATTTTACTTAAGTGCAGAGATTCATTTACTTTGACACCAATTTGATTTTTATTTTTTTAAAGAGAACAAAGTACACCAAGTTTACCAACAAAGCGTCGACGAGCTTCTGAGGAACATGAATCTCATGAAGAGCGCACGAGAAGCATGTAGTCTCCGTAACTAGACAAGTAGTGGTCACATAAAGCACAACTAGAAGAAAGAAGGCACTTATTACATTTATAAAGTTGCCAAATCTTAAATTGCAAAAGTTAAATTAAAAATTCATCAACATATGAAATTGTTATATTTAAATTTTATATTTAATTTTATTTTTGGCATTTTGGATTTTGGGGATGAATAAAAGTAATGCAAATATCATTTTCCAGCTATATATAAGTTTTTTTCGTTTTTATTTTTAAAAATTAATCAAATTCAATTTGATTTTGTTGTTTAGGTTGCCTAGCACTTAGTTTGTGACTCGCGAGCTTTCATCACATTTGTCTCCATCTATTGCTTCGATTCCTTCTATCAATATAACGAATAAAATATTTGTTTAGTGAACGTGTGATACACCTAATCATTATAAAGTGCAACAAATCTATCTCCTTAGTCCAACTGCATTGTCATATGTCATATGTTATGTCTCACACTACTCACATTCAGTATAACTTGGAACAAGTTGATTGACTACTATGGGTTAGTTTCATGTTGTTTTGCATTATTATCGTTTATCAGCATTAATATTATCGAAATTCGTGTTTACACACAATTAATAAATGGAATTTGACACTCATAATCGTTGTAAATCCCCTTAATAGATTAAAATTTATTGGATGAACTGGGATGCATTTATGGACATGTCATACAATTAATACCTGGTGATGCTTCAATATAGCAGAATTAGATCCTTTATCATAAAATTCAGACGTTTCGTTATGAGCAGACAGCATTTTACAACTCCTAAAAATGCTGCAAATTGTAAGTTTCATTCATCTAGTATATTGTGCTACAGAAAAGCTGTAAAATATGATTGCAGGTGAACCTACAACTCAAGCATCTCTGGAGCATCCTTGCACTTGTAGCACTTTCAATCCTACTGCCTTTGTTGTATACCAGCAGGAAAGTACAAGCAGAATATATGGGCAGCATGTTTTAAATAGAAATTCACCATGCAGGTTCATTCCTTTGCCTCAACAGATCAGGGCAATCTCCACTAATCTCAGACAACAAAAATCAACAAATAGGGATCTGAGTACTCCTTTGATTGGTAACAGATAATGTGGTTTTTAGTGCTTGATTAAACAATTATTTTAGGCCAGAAAGAGCCTCTACGAAAATGGATTCAGATGGAATATTCATCATCAAGTCTCATTGACAGTTTTACATTTAAGTTAATGTCATATAATGTATTAGCACAAGACTTATTGAATGGTCACAGGGATTTATATCCATATGCAACACACCATGAGAAATATTTAATATGGGATCACAGATGGAATTTAATAAAACAAGGAATTATGGGACATGGTGCAGCTGTAAGTAAAAAATCATGTTGAAACATATTTTGAAAGGGCCCAATTATAGATTATTTGTCTGCAAGAAGTACAAGCATCCCATTATGAAACATATTACGTTCCTTTCTTTAAAGAAATGGGTAAAATCTACTGAAACCTTACGACCAATCTCAGTGCTAATAATAATACGTTTCGTTTAGGGTACAGAGGAGTATTTAAACAACGAACCAGAGGCACACATCCAGATGGATGTGCAATATTTTACAATGCCAAAGCTCTTAAACTCATTGAACACCAATCAGTTGAATATTTCCAACCTCGGAATGGTATTCTAAATCGTGATAATATCGGGATTATTGCAAAATTCAGTCCACTAGCATGCGAAAATCGTTCTTTTGTGGTAGCAACAACCCATCTCTTGTATAATCCAAAGCGCGAAGATGTAAGACTTGCTCAGACTCAAGTATTATTGTCGGAAATCAATCGTATTGCTTATGAATATAAGTTGTAAGTTTTTTTTTTATATCTTTAATGTTGGCGCAGTGATTTGTATAATGTATTTATTTATTGTAGTGGTAAGCAAGTTCCTGTTATTTTATGTGGTGACTTCAACTCTCACCCACATTTAGCAAATGGAGTGTATCAATTAATCACTGAGCAATCAGTTGAGTACGAAAATGTCTATCCTCGTAGGAAAGGGAAACAATGGTTACCGTTAGAACTAGGAATAACAAGTATATGTTCTCACTTGTTAATAATGTTATTAGAGAAAATATAGTAGCGCATTTCCAGATGATTGTCGACACTTTACCTTGACAAACAGAGATAAAACTTTAAGTAGATCAGAAGAAGAAAGTTTAATTTTACTGCAACATTCTGAGAGGGTTGCTAAGGGACGTGTTAATGCAGAATCAACTGCAGAAAACGCAAAGAGAGAGTATTTTGAAAGTGGTTATTTATTTCATGACTACAAGTTCGAACCAGTGTTTCCAGTGAATGATGGTGTATCGACGCATCAGAATAGATGGTTAAGAGTGGATCATCTTTTCTACAGGTACATCAATTCTTCTATTTAGATAAAATATTACATTTCAATTTCTAGTAAATCTCGCGATAAATCGATGGGCCAAATCTCATGTCTTTCGCGATACGAACTTCCAACAGAAAATGGAATTACAGAGAAACGTATTAAAGGCATTCCTAACAGCCGTGAGGGCTCAGACCACTTCAGTTTGGTAGCCATGTTCAGGTTTGACTATTAAGTTTTATTTTATACACCGAATTTAAACGCATAACTATTTTGTTACATGAACAAAGCTGCTGCAAATATTAAAAATTAACAAATTAATGTTACTCTTCTGGTTGCTGTAGTATTCCATAATCTTCAGTGCCATCCTCACCATAGTCTTCATCGAATGTTTCCAAGTTTACATTCTTTTCTTCATGAGATTTGTCAGTATTGCTCGTAGAGCTGCTTGTATCCGAGCATGGAATTGCCGCATCTTCCAAGCGTTGTTTGGCATCTTGCCTTGCTTGCACTTCCAATTCGTAGTAGAGATTTGAAACGAATAAAGCGCACCAATCAGCGAGAGAGATTAAAAACGTTGAAATATTATCTGAGAAGTATGAAAAAATAAGGTATTAATCACTATTTGAGAAGCATTGTTACTAAGTTACCACAATTAGATCGTTTTGGAACATCAATCCTATGCAATTCAGCCAACAAAACCAGCATATGATCTGAAACCATTCTTAACATTGGTGTCACCAATAAAGGTGGTTGGTGTCGATATGCGTAAGTCATTGCCTTTTTTAGAACGGTAATAAGGATGATTAACGCCTCCTTCCGTGCCGCTTTCCGTTCTCTACGGATTTGTTGGCGCAAAAAACGCATATCAATTTTTTTGCTAGGACGTTTCTGGCGAATTTTATTGAAATACAATTCAGCTTCCCTGTAAAACGTAATATTCATCTATTAAGGAATTGAATAAAGAAAAGATAGTTGTGTTACTCAGGGGTCATTCCAAATAGTTCTTGGACTTTTTCCTTGACAGCTTGAGCCCTTTCGGTCTCGAATAAATGGTGATATTTCTTGTACGTGTAAAACAAAAACCATCTCTTCGGTTGAGACAATTCATGGATGCGGACATTACAGACTCCTTTGTAGATTGTCTCACCTGCAATAATGGGCATTCTACGATTGTTCATTTTGCCTTGAGGTTTTTTATTGGCTTGGCCATCATCATGAGCGTCTTGCGGTTCAGTTTCTTCACCTTCCATTTTATTAAACTGTAATTTCACTAGCAACAAAAAGGAATTTTCAAAAATATGCGATTAATTTTGTAAGAAAATCTCTGAAATTGACATTTAATTTGAAACATTAAGAATATGGCAATGTTCATGTCACATATTTTGTTGTTTATTAAAAATATAGTAAACTTATAATAAGCGCCTAACTAAACTGGACACAAAGCCATGAACTAGATACATTTTTCAGAGGAACGTTGTTTCTTTGCGGATCAATTGAATTTTCTTCTAATATTGGTAAATGCCAGACATTTTCATGTTTCTGTGCGGAATTGATGAAACTTGGTGGAGTCTAAAACATCAACTTCAGAATATATTGCAGAAAGTCACCTGATTCAATGACTTACATTAATAACTAACTTCCCATCTCTTCTCTGAGCCTCTAACTGATGCCTTGTAATTGACAACCATCTTTTGAACAATTGCTTCAGATGTGGCTCCTTCAGCAAGTACAAATGTCCTCTCATCATATCTCTTGAAACAATAATCGTACCCTGCCCGGAATTCAACGCACAATACAACAAATACGGATCATCTTGCGATAAATTCTGTGTCAGAAACACGTCCGAATTTTTTCTAATGCGTGAATGATGCGGCCATTTCCTCATATGATTCCTTCCAAGGACTAAAACACTCTTTTTCTGTCTGGCATAATACTCTACAACACTACAAACAAAACCAGAAGTGACATCAACTGTTTTTTTAACACCAGCTGAATATGCTACATTCAGACCATCTATTATTACGTCATATTGCCGTTTCTTTGATATGAATGTATTGAAAGCTTCAAGTTCCTGTGGTGTTGTCTTCTGGAAGACATCCTTTCCAACAATAACTCTCTCAAGGAAGGCTGATTTCAGTTGATTGAAGTCTTCTTCATTTATGATTGTTTGGGGTAGATGTGTTTTACATTTTGGGCACTTACCCTCCACACTTATTGCAGTGATTTCTGCTTTAATCCTGTCTTTTCTAGATTTGAATACAGAGAGAAACTTATGGATAACATTGTGTGATAGGAGGATGTCATTAGTACTTAGGAAGTTGAACAGTGTTTCTAATTTGTGAATAAATACTGCCTGATCTGTTATTCCTTCAACATGAGAGAGGTATGCTTTATAAATATTATCTCCTGGTTTTCTTGTTTTGTTAATCATTTCCTGGAACAACTTCCAAGCCAGCTCATGCTCATTGTTTAGAAATAACACAGATATAATTGATTCATATGTAGATCTAGTTGCTGTCTCATATTTTAATTTGGTCATTAAATCTAGGCAAATTCTCCATTCTTTTGTTGCAGCTAAAGCATAAATAATGCTTTCTGTTAGTGTTGTGTCTAAAACCTTGTGTTTTGCCATTACATGCTCATATCTAAAAACAAAATATTTTTTTATTAAACTGTTAAATCAATTTAGTGAACTTACATTCTGAATATTTCAGCTTCTACATCAACATTTTCCACACTTTTCACATTTTCTCTCAGGAAGTAGCCATAAATTTGAAGTAGTCGACTCATTGTAGCTAAACTTAATGTATTTCCAACATTCTCTAGGAATTTTGCATAGTTTATTCCTAGTTTCCTTGTATTATCATCATTGCATTGACGTAGTATTAAATAATCTACATTATTTTGGTTTATTTTCCTTTTATCAATCTCTAAAGCTTCTTTCCTTACTGATTCCCAGTCTGGTTTTTGTATATTCAATTGTTTCAGCCACAGACTTTCCAAGGATGTTATGTGATTGTTAAATGTTTTCATATATCGCATTGATAATTTTAATTTAGGATATTTTATTATCGACGTCAACAAGGAATTCATTGCATTCGTTGTATTAAAATGTTGGAATTGAAACAAGATCAAACAAACCAGAAACCCTACGAAAGGCTTTCCTGGGTTATGTTTATATTTGATATACTTTTTGCCTTCATGGCGCTTTTAGTTTATCAACAGTTGCCTAGCATCACACCGGTGAAACCACAATTTGCGATGTACGCGGTGCATTCGCATCCCACAATTCCTCGTTTCCCTGAGATTTCAAGGGATTAAGATGAGTTTTCAACTTAATATAAGTGTTGAGGCACCTGTGGAAAATCAAATACAAGAGATTACCTACGACGGACAAGAAATATATCAAACGTTAGTTGGTGGTTTAATTTTAACCTTAACCTTGTGTTTTGAGATTTGAGCAAAATAATTATAAGCATTGAAATACAATTCATTTATGATTATTCTTTGTTGTATATTGTACAGGCCTCTTACGTTGTCCGAGTCCCTATCAAAATTCGCCCAGAAAATTGACTTCAGCAAAACATCTGAACAAAGTGATTCCAAGAAAGAGGTAGATGTAACTGATGACAATGCTGATTCTGACAGCAAAGACTCTGTTCAGTCAAGTGTCTGGCCATGGGATACAGTCCGCAATAAATTACGCAGCGGCCTGCAGGAAATTTGTGTGCTTGCTGATGTCCTAGCAGTGGCAAAGGACAAGAGATACATGGTACTGGATCCTGTTCCTCAAGAACCCCAAGAAACCAAACCAATGGTGCAGATCTATGCTAGGAAAAAGGCATTGGCAGGTGCAGCTAATATTCTAATAACTGCTGCTGAGAGGATCAAAGCATCACAGAATGAAGCTGCAAGGAGTAAGAATGATTTCCATTTTGAATTGCTGAGAATGAGGCAGAACTGGAGGTTGAAGAAGGGAGCAAATTCCATCATTGGTGATTTGAGTTACAAAACTGCAGGTAGTAAGTATGGCCAGAGTGGGATGTTTGAGGTCACCAAGGCTGAGGATGAAGAGGAATCACCAGGGAGTCCTGGAACATCATCAGTGAGCTTGTTGAGTGGTGGGTCAACGCCAGGTGGGAGTAATGCAGCAGCAAAGAGTTCTTTGAGGGTTTCCATTCCTTCAGAATTGCAGGGAGTTGCATATATTGAAGTAGTGTGCCAGAAAGGTAGGAAATTTGACTTTATTACTATCAACTTAACGTTCAAATTAAAAAGTTTTCTAGATATACTTCTCTTAAGTGGAGAGTAGTGTGAGAAATTCAAGTGCGCGTATGCGCACTTTTGTATTAATGAACTCCATTGCAGTTAGAGATGCTTACATAAACGCATTCGATTTTTTTTTGTATTTTCTTTTATTTCTTAACAGACCAAGAAGATTTGGTGAGTGCAAACATTAGTCTCCTTAATTCAACCACAACCACACCCAACCCAGAAGTACATTGGCAACAGAAACTAGAAGCTGCCCAGAATGTTCTCTTTTGTAAGGAGTTATTCAATCAACTGGCAAAAGAAGCTGTGCAGCTGCGAGCACCAATTCCGCACATGGTTGTTGGAAATCAGATAATGGCAACTGTCTTGCCAGGAATTCAGTTGATTATTGGGCTATGTCATTCTACTCCTACTGATAAGAAGAGCCAAGCGCCGCCTCCAGCCAAGAATGAACATGATCATGTTTTGGAGCATTCGTTGCATCAGCTGTTGAGAGAGGTGCATTATAAGAATACGCATCATCCTCTTCCACATCCCAGCACGGGGCCTTTGGGGCCATCAAAGAGAAGATGTTTGGCTGGTAATTATTTTTTAAAGGATTTATAACAGTTTATAATTTTTTGCTATATGTTATTGTTTAAACTTAGGTCCAATGGCTGCTGATCGTTACGAATTACTCGAAATGTCCAAAACTGAGACTCTCCTGGAACAAATCATCAAACAGGCTCAACATTTCTTCATGCGTGCCAGAACAGAATACGTTTTGGATACGATGGCTAAAGAAGTAAAAGATCCACTTATCACATCCCACTGGAACACAGTCAACAGTCCAACCAAGTCTTGCGTAAAGATTAACATTTCTACACATGGATACGATGCCGTTTTTCGCACTCCATTGGTCATCACAGTGGAAGAGAAGAGCCTGAAATGTATCTGCAGAGGCGGTAAGGTCATGCACATGAGTTACGAACCTCAAGAACTACGCGATTTGATCATGTGCCATATTAATCAGCATCAAATCTTGGCGGTGCAAGCTTTAGCAAAGACAATGGGATGGCAGTTACTTGCAAACTCTGCACATTTGGGCATTGGTGCAGTTGAAGCTGTAGGAAATGCGAGTTCCTGTATGCTAGTTTCTCCAAATGGGGATAGGGTAATTGCTGTGAGGTGTGAGCCGTTGAATGGTGTCCAGGTTTCAGTGGCACATTCGCCCAGGACTGATTTCTTCCCGAGTAGGCTTGTAATTGAAAGAAAGTGGGAACATTTGGGGGGGCAGTTTAGGGACATAAGACTGGAGAAGATGGAAGGGCGGAATTTCCTGCATAAAATGGAGTTGCTGATGGCTAGTTTGACTAGCAATTCGTAAGGTCCAATGCAAGAAAGTCGTAGGAAGTACGTTACATGCGGTATTACCTAGGTTTAGGTGTTGAAGAGAAGTCAGTGCGTGATTTATTTAGTTATGCTTCGTACTGAAAATGTGCAAATACAATTTTACAAATTGAAACTTGTATTTCATACAACTTTCACTGTATATATATTTTATTCTTGTATGAACTAAAATGCTATACATTTATCATCATCCACAAATATCGCCCAGAGAGTATAATACATTTAAAATTTTCCTAATACAATAACATCACAATAATAGTCAGTTGTTCTTTGAGACGACACTAAGCGTTTTATCAAGTAATGTCAAGTAATCCGCCTTTTCAATGAGAATTCTCGTTGAATACTCATACAATTATTACATTACTTCATTAAGAGCAGGTTAAGGACACTGAAGTTACTTTATTTTCTATATATTTTCCACTTAATTTCTGCTTGAATTCGCGTTAACTTTTAACATCGAGCATGATTTGTTGTGGTGTCGTGCGTTTGCTGTAGTTTGAAAATGTATTCATACTTGTAGAGTGTAGAAGTTTAATGAGGTGGGTTTAGCATTTTAAAGAGTACAAAAATAAGTGTTAAAAGGCCATTGAGGACGACTTAACTTTTGAGGTAAAATTCGCGCTTATCTAAAACTTCCCACGTTTTTATTATAACCATGTTTTTTGTTCGCGCCGTTCGAGCCTTACTCATTTTCCTGCGTACAGATAATATATTTCTCTAGGCTAATTTTTGATCATAGACATCGAATTTCATTTTTCTAGTCAGTATTTTTTGGTATATGTTCGTTTTGCGTGTAATCAATTTAATAATTGGCAATGTGTACGTGGTAGATTCCATTTGGTACCGTTATTTAGCAAAGTTTTGATACAACCTGCAAAAGAATGAATGAAATGGAAGAATGTACACTTTCTATTAACGTTTGTTAAAGCACTCTTGGGAGCATGGGCTGGAATCTAATTAATTTCTACCTACATCTACCAATGTACTATATTCATGCCCATTCCTATTGACTTCTGCTTTAATTTCTGCGCTTTTAGGGTTTAGTTATTGGTTACTTTAAAATGATTGAGTTAGTAGAGTTTGTGGATTAAGAGATTAATTGGTGCTTGTCAATTAATTAGGATTTATTGTTGATTACTTTGTTATTATGAGAGTTTGGTTAGTTTTGAACGCTATTTAAACTCATCTCAGTCTCGCTTATTGCTGGGGCAGGTACATACCAAACTGATGCAGCTTCCCTAAAACAAAACACTGCATTATTTTCACTTCCTAGTAATTAAGGAGGTAATAGTAATTACCTTATAGCCTCTTCAGGCAAATGCAAAGCCTGATACCACAAAACTATCGCCAAAAAGACAGACCATGTCCTTAGTGGCCCTAAAATAAATGCCAGTGTGCCGTAGGCCAACCAAAAGAAATATGCCAGCACAATCTGCACAGTTAGCAAGATCACAAACGGCAATTGCAGGAAAACAAAGCCCATCTTTGTGCCTGGTTTGCCAGGCTTGAGTAAATGCTGTTGGTATCGATAGTACGCACCGTTGGCAAGGATGCAAGTGATGGGGATTTGGAAAGTTAATAACTGGAACGTTAAAAACTTATTAGGAACTTTTCTAATGTCTAAATAGACAATTTTGTTATGAATTACCTGTAAGAACCCGTAAGCATAAGTAAAAGACCCAGGTAAATAAGTCCCATTGATGAAAATACCCCAGGCAAAAATTACGCCTATGTGGTCTTCAATAATATGCCCTATTGACCAAGGCCCAATGCATAAATAAATCGGATATAAAACTAAAGGGTAAAACAGGCGATCAACGGTGGATAAAATCCAAAACTTTTTGATCATTCTAGCGATGCAGTTTCGACGAAGTGATGGTTTTGATAATTTTTGTCCTGAAAAACAGCTGGTAACGGAGTTCCTGTGCAAAGAATAAGTGATTACCTTTAACAAGTTTATGTAAAAGTCTAAAGAAGACAAGTGGGAAAACAGTACTCAGCATCAAAACTCCAAACATGACCTTGAACTGTTGAAAAGTTAAATTAAATAAAATTAACACTGCAGTAAGTAAACAACTTACAATAATACTAGCATTTGTCATCAGAGCAATTCTTGGCAACAAATCAAACGACAATCTGGAACCATCCAGAGAAAACGGTTGAGTGACAGTCCGCTGTCTTCCTTCCACATCAACAACATAAACCTACGATTAAAATATTGTCACGAGTCACGAAAGTAGCGTCAAAACAAATTTAAGCTTTCTGCAATTAATACCTGTATATGATGCAATCCTTTCAAATACTTCTCGGTTTTCCATTCAAGGACATAGAGTGGCCCTTTAACTTTATGTGCATTCCTCCACATCTGCCCATTGATCGCGACCTTTACATTCTCAATTTCTGCGGCAGAGAATGCTAAAATTCGAATATGACTTGAATTGGCAATCCTCCCAGGATTATCCTTATAAGGAATCATAAATAAAGCGTGTTTAGGATTTGTTATTAAAACAACAGGGTAATCGTTGTGTTGTTCATCAGTAAAAGACAACATTCCGTGGTCAATTGCAAGAAGTCTGATTCTTCTGTTATCCTTCCAGTCACCTAACTCTAGCTCAAGAAAACCATCTTTTTGTAGAGTGTACATCTTGGGAACAATTCCACCAAGTGTGTGCAAATGGCCACAAACATAAACCAAACTTTGGTCCAGATGTCTGATTATTTCTCTTACATCTTCAGTTCCTGTTGAGAGGATACAGGAAGTTGGAAAGTGTCCAAACCATACAGTGAATGCAGAATCACTCTTTTTAACCGTTTGAACTAATTGATTAAGTTGTGATATTTCTGTGTCGTCAATCATTCCAACAAAGTTGAAGGGACGGCGTGGTCCTGGTTCTAAACAAGCATCAATACCAATGAAGGAATAGGTATCTCCATTGTGTGATAGTTGTTTTAGATAGGATCTTGGGTGTTTTTGACCTTGCACTGAGTAGTTTGTGAAGTAGTTCTCTTTGGATTTCAATGATGCAACATTAAAATTATCTATAAATTAAGTAATGTTTTAGGTGTTCAGAAGTCATTTAAGCTAAATTACCATGATTTCCTCTTATATCCAACCATTGTGTCACCTTTAAAACATTTGTCTCATGTAGAATTTCATTATAATGCTCCCATTCCTTCCTAAATTGCTTGGATCCTATATTATCTGATGTTTTTGCATCTGTCAAGTCCCCTGAAGCCAAAACAAGTGCAGGTTTTATAATATCAACAGTCTGCTCACAAAATTCTTTAAACTCCACAATTCTTGATGGGTCTCTGAAGATACTAATATGAATATCAGAAATCTAAAACAATCAAACACTCACTAACAACTCATATGAATAAATTAAAAGTCTAAAGTTTCAACCTGAAGGAACCATATTATATGCTCAAAGTCTCCATTAATCTTCACATCGCTCAAGCCTTTTACTTCCTCCTTGGGATGATAATCAACTTCATAATTCAGGATGTTGGCGACGTTGGCAAGTAACACGGAGAAGACGAGCATGGAGGCGAGCATTAAGAGTGCCGCGCGTCGCATGCTCATTGTGTTAAAAGGACCGTGAGAACACTGTCGAACGGTGTTTAGGATGTTGTGGCGATGCTGCTGGCACGCGGACACACGAACATGACCAACAATTCGGCAATATTTTTAGCTGCGAGCACAAGTCGATTTCAATCGAGATGCACACACCAATTCATTCTGATTGCTATTGTTTGCAGGGCACTGCAAGCAATGCTTTTACAAGTTCAAGTGATTACGGCTCCAATGCACTGATATTTGCTTGATCAGGGTGCATGTGACATTAATTAGCTGACTGAATCAGAATGAACGACACGAAAATTTGAAATTTAACATGCGTAAACTTCCGAAAGCATTTGAAAACGCGCGGATGATACATCTGTCCATTGAAAGCCCAAGTTAAATAAGTCCCAAATGCTGAATGTGTGGTTATTTATTATCGCTTCTGCACATTCAGCGGGTTTTTTTTTAAGGTGTTGATATTTTAATGTCATCTCCTTGGAATTCCATCAATGTTGACAACACTCCATTCACCAATGCAACTACGAAATTTAAGTACAGGTGGCGCAACATACAGCGTATAAGCAGGAGAGCAACTGTTTATTGTTTGTAACCAACAAAAAAGCGGTAACCGAAACAAAAATGAAAAAAATGGCGCAAAGTAGTGATAACCGTTATCGTTTATCGAAGTCTTCAAACAAATCTCGACTAAAACTGTACAAAATAAGTAAAACTTCAGATCTTCGCTATGATTAGTGCGTATCAACTGTAGTACTGTAAGTATTGATGGTTCACAAGTTGTTGAGTAATATCTTGTCAGCTTTAAGAGCGCGTTAGGATGCATTTGTGTGCGTGAATATCAGCGCAGATCGACGCTTGTTGCGTTCGTCAATTATAAATACCTTACACCTCGCATGTTTGATGATCTCGTTGAAAAAGATGCAATGTGCAACAGGATTGCCTCATATCGCACCTGTTCGCGGCGCATAAACTTGCAAATGTTAGCGATAAAGTATGCAGTTTATTGGAATACGACATAATTGTGAGTAGATAACTAAATTGCATTAGGACGCGCGACTTACAGAGTGTTATTGGCGCTGTAGAAAATACAAGTTGTTTACTCAATCAGGTTACATTGGTGTGGAAGATCACCACGCCACTAGTGTAACACAAGTTGAGTCTGAAATAATCTGTCGTATATTGTAATATGATATAAGTGTAAAAACCTAAATTGGATATAGAGAGTGGTGGTAGTAACGTAAAAAAAAAAACGAAAATTGTTAGGCGCGAATTCAGGCTGGGGTTGTTATTGTTTGATTCACATTGATTTGGAACTGATAGAATCTATACCCACATCATAATATGCAAGTAAATTGCCCTAGGATGTACAGTGCAAGTATCTATCAGGGAATTCCAGTTCTTATCTAGATATGTTTTTTTTTTTAGTTTGCTGCCTTGAATGTGAGTAAGTTTATATTTCGAATGATTGAGTCCACCGGTGACTCAATTATGTCATTTCATTTGTTTTGATTTTTTTGTATTGCATTCTTATTATATACGTCTGTGGTGTATATTCATTCCCAGTAAGACCCTGAATGCATCGCGGCGGAAAATAAAATCGTATCGTTAAGCAGCAGCGATCGTTCGTTAATTGATTTGATCTCAGCGCAATCGGGGCCTCGGATCGCGCGCTCCTCGCCGAATATATTGACGCTGCGGCCGGCGCGTGTGGGTTTTTCGTGCGGATATGTGTGGTACGGGATGAGCCAACATCAAACAAAACGCGCGTGTTTCGTTCGGAATGCGAGCCCCGCGGCTATGCACCTGGCTGATGCTCGTCGCGTTGTTTGGGCCCCCCCTGCTGCCTGCCCCCCGACGCGAGTGTGCCCGAGATGAGCTCGCGGTTGCGAACCGACTGCAATATTCGACACGGAATGTCCTTCGAAAATTATTCAATTAAAACCGCGCACACACACCAATGCAGGCAGCACCACCATGTTCAGAGGATTCAAGGAGGTACGGAGTGATGTGAGGAGTCTTCGAGGAAGTTGGGCTATTTGTTGAATTTGCTGAGCTTGTTTAAATTGTGGGGACATGCAGTAGGTACCACTGAGTACTTGTTACAAGTATCGAGTGTATTGAATAGTTGAACATGGAGCATAAAGTAACAGTGATTCTGTTTTGTTGGAGTGAGTTTCTTCTTTGTCAAACTGCTCGAAGCTTACCGATGCAAGCGATAATTCACTTTGAGCTTCCTAGTTTGGAGAGATGAGAAGATTCAAACACATGTTATGTCAGTTTATCGATAACGAGATAGAGTCGATTATTTTATGAGGTCTAATTTTGAGTTCTTGAAAATGCCTTCTCTTTTCTGCATGTGCATGCAGAACATTATAAACCAATAAACTCGCCACGACGCAACAAAGAGACTCTGGCCGATCGGCTTAAACGACCCAACGCGTATAAACAAAAAGCCTAAAGCAGCGTACTACTCCCAGCATTTTTCGCATTCCGCAATTTTCAACACCGCGCACAAAGGACACCGTCTTCGATGTGCATGCCGCCGACGACGGATCTTCTTCGACTTTAAAGATTCCGAATGTGGGATTATTAAATCATTAACAATTTCATTGAGTGCATCGCATTGCGCACACACACTGCATGATTTATCACATTTTTGTTATGATGACATAAAGCGCGCTAGAAAGTTCCTCACGCGCGGCCTCACAGTGGAGCTTTCCATGTGCGCATCGCGCATTTTGCGCGCCCGGGCTGTTGTTTTTCCGATGCGCGCCCTTCGTTAGTGGCTTCGTTAGATTCGCAACAGCATGCAATTATTCGTCGCAGCCGTGTGTGTATACGGTGTACGCAAAAGAGTTTAAAACGCATAGGTAGTTAGTCTCTGATGGCCGGTGGAATGTTAATTGCCCGGCGAGCACGTTGCGCGCGCGCGACCAGCCGACACACACGAAGTCGGCGGTGGCAGCGCGGGGGGAGGTGATGCAGAAATGCGCGAGGCGGAGAGCACATCCCACGGGCACGAAATGTGCACCCGATGCGGATAATAAACATACTCATAATACAAATGGGGTAGATGTGCAATTAAGTAATGTTTATTTTTTTGTTGCAGAGAGGGCGAAGGACAACAGGAGAGGACTTTTCAGAGCAGTGATCAGGTAGAAAATTATACGATAACATTGCTAACAACACTCTCATTATATCTTTCCTGCCACTTGGTAACTTTGGTGACGTTATTATGAAATCGTGTAGCTGATGTCGCTTTATTGAAATAGAATCTTCCCTCGTCGATAGCATCCCAAGTGGATAGAAATGCGAATGAGCACTTGTAACATACTTTCCTAATCACTTTATGGAATACTTCATTAATCGCGCATTAATATGATAATTGGTTATTCTCATCGCGGATTATTGGCGTTTATTATCGGTTATTGGTGGTTATTGGTGACTATTTGCGAGTTGTTTCAATGCCTTGCTATTCAATGCGGCCATAAATCAGTCTTCATGTTGTTGACTGTTGTTGATGTTGAATTTAAGTGTTGTGCCCTTACAGGGTGTCGTCCAACCGCAAAATACCATCAACCTAAACCTGGAAGAACCTCAAAAAATATCGTCTTCGTTGCCTGCCAAATTAACTTGAAACTTTCGTCGTAAAGTATATGTTCTGAATCGCGTTGCCAGTAAGTCTACAACGTCTTCTTCTGTTCGGGACCAGTTGCTGGTCTTGATCAAACGCAGATGCATTGGATGCATTCACGATTTGCGAGCTTCGGAGAGCTTGCGGAGACCCGCAGTCTCTGTGCGCACTTCAAACATCAAAATAGCGCGTGTGTTTGTATGCGTTTGTATGCGTTTCGTGTGTTGTACAAATATGGCACGTCGTCAGCCGAGACTAGTTTGTTGTTGCTTCCATCACACTGTAAATGGACTGCAGATGCGGTTGCCAGTTCTGCATTGTACCTTTTGCACGCCGTGCGCACTTTCAAAATTGCCAAATCAACCAAATAATCGGCTTTATTGAGTTTACTTTCTCAGCTACTTTGAATGTTCTCTGCATTTTTTATAGCTTAAGTTGTGATACTCGGCGATTACAAAAATCTCTTGGCAATTGATTTCTGGAATGCATGCATTCCAGTTCCGGGCACTTGTAATTATTCACTACGCTAATGAAGCAATATCAATGCTGGTCTCTTCTAGTTAATCGCCTCTCTTGAACATTTCTACTTCTATTTCATTCTTCTCTTTTGTCTGCTAGGTAAATAATGCTGGTGGACAAACAGAATCGATCTATCAGGTGGTGCACTTAAAATCTTTTCCTCTGGAGGTTCTTCAATGAGCCTGAGTGCGTTATGCGTGCGTTTATGTAATTTTCACACATTTAATGTGTGGCTTCTGGCAGCACAAACTAATCCATCTTCAAACAGATGCTTCGCGGTCGCGATTGACGCTTGTTTAATTTTCACAAGTCGTCACAACTGACTGCGGCTGCGGTTCCGCTTCATTTTCGGCCTCGGATCACTTAACAGACGTCTAAAAGCATCCCTTTACGGGCCACTCGCCGCTCACGTCCGCACACCTATGTCTCCAAAGTGTTTATTATTTATTTGTTTGCTTGTCGCTTTTTTATTGGGCGCGCGCTTGAGCTGAACGCTGCACACACCGGGCACTAAAAGCATCGCGCAACAATCTCGATCACAATTGGTCAATTTAGAAATAAGATGGTAAAACGGTCATAATGATGATAATGATGATGATGTCCACGGTGCGTGTCTCACTTTAGCGTGGGCAACGCGCCAAGTGAGGGATAAGGAGATGGACAGGACTGTTTTTTAAGTAAAGCCTGCCTCATTTCTTGTTTATTGTTATTACTCCAAAATGGACGCGCCGATAAAATTTTATTTTGTAATAAAATGCGCTATTTTATACAACGGCGCATGCGTGCTGCGCGCATTAACAACATGTTTAAAATTTGTCATTAATTTTTTCCCGCATATGTGCGTCGAGCTGCTTACAAAATGAATTAATAACTGTCTTATCGATGGTGAGCTTAATTTCGTTCTGGATAGCACTAGCATGGATGCAATTGTAAAATGCGTGTGAGTTGCTGGTTTGTTGCTGATCTCTGCCTCCCAGGCCGTCCCGGGGATAAGGTTGGAGAATCACGCGGTCACACAGCGAACGACATTCTTTGCTTATCACGACACAGGTCCGTAGATTTTCCATTTGGGTTCAAACAGCGGACAGGTCGTGTGGTTGACTACCTCTTTTGTGCTTGATGGTGCGGTGTGTGTCCGAAGAGTGTCTTTTTCGTCAAACACCAATTAGTACTCGTAAACCTCGATCGACTACGCTACCACCCGAATTTTGGGGCGAAATCTTGACTTTTGATCTTTGATCCGTCTCGAATCTTCAACCAGCGATTATCATTTTGAACAAATTTTAGGTAATTTTATGATGTCGGAATTTATTTTATAGGAACTCCGCGCTTGGATAACTTGTTGTACCAGTTGTTCACTGCTAACACTGAAGATTTTGATATCCTAATAGTTTCCAGATGATGATACTTGATATTTCTCTTGGTTTTTATTAAATTGCATCAGATTTTCTGGTATTCTCTCTGCACTCTGTTGGAGGTCCTCATAACTATTGTTCTCGAACACTGACGTTGATTCGATGCTCCTTTATGTATTAATTATATATATGCTCGTGTACTACTGCATACAGGCGCATTATTCCTTCTCAGTTATAACTCGTTCCTCCTCATCCTCCGTTCGATTTCGTTGCTTTTTTCAGCTCCCAAGCGATGCTGGGAAGCTGGTGCTTGGCTGTGTTTCGGTTGTCGATTTTTTCCTCGCATCTCCATCTCAGTCGCGCTGGGTTTAATTCAATCGCAGTGCCGCTGCTCGTCATCGCATCTCAGTGTTCATGCGAGTTTCTTGAGTAATTCTGGGAATTATGAATGACGAGCCATTCTTCTTCACTGCGGCCTACGTGTGCATAGTGTGGGAATTAATTTTATTGAATTGGTAATTTATGTTATGTTACGTAACTCTCTGTTTTACCTTTTTTGTATTTTTGTGCCTCGTGCGCATGCGTGCGCCCGATGTGGATGTAAACATGCGTGTTTTATGCGTGCTGTGTGAAGAAGATGTTGAAGATTGGGAGGATGGGATGGTTATCTGGATTGATTTTTTTTTTTTTTTTTTTTTTTGATTTGTGTCCAGCACTGTTGGTTCTTTCCATAGAGAATGGTATGCGTAACATATCTGTTGTCGGTGATAAGCTGATTTTTTACGGTTATTCATCCATTCTTGAAACTTGTCGAAATGAAAAGACCGACAGTCAATTATTCCCTACCGGCCACTTATCGCTGGTGTGCGCCTTCAATTTTCTCCTCCGCACTTGAGCACGGTGGTGGCGAGAGGATCTTTTTAACGAATAGTTGCGCCGAAATACACTCAACGCCGATGGGGGTCTTGTTGACTTGTGTCAATGGAATGCGATACCGATTGTTGCACGCTGATTGCTTCTGGCATTCCACCTCCATCTGCAGCACTTATCAGCGCGATGCGCCCCCGGCGGAGGGTGCGTTGGGCATTGATGTTGAATGAAAAATCTCCGGGACCGGAAGCCGTTTTCACTTGGGTCATTCTCGGCGCGTATCGCAGGCACAATCTACAAATGGGCATCGCGCACCTTTTCGGCACATTGTGCAGCGTTGGGCAGCGTCGTTTTTCATCATCGCCCCGGCAGTTATGACGGTGCGGCCAGCATGATTTTGCACTTAAGTTTATTGCAGGTAATACAATACCTTATGGGCATTCTCTGCGTGGATATGGGCGTCACCGAGCTCGAATGCATTCGGTAACAATGCGGGAATATTTGGAATCAGATCATTCGGTGTTGCTTGTTGTCAGTCAGTGACACTCTGTATAATCAGCTTGTTGATGTGTGTATTGTGGGGTCGACATTAAATGTTCACTTTTCAGCTCTCCAGCACCCACTCAGCGCAATGGAATGCTTTTTTCGACTACCTGGCGCTCGCCGCGCCGCTCCTAACGAGTATGTTACTCGTTTCGACAAGTTTTCCCCCGATCTGTCTTATTAGTGCCAGCTCAAAATGCAAGCTAATTATTCATTCATCAGAGCTTCGGGGAATAATAATTAAATGCCCCACAAACGAGTAAGGCATTGCTCTAGAAGCATTTTCGCAGGAACGGAAGTAAATTAGGGGAAACCTAATGTAGTGGAATGAATTGGTTTAGGTTTATTTTCTAAAAGTGATGCAGTTCGAGCATCTGGCCGTAAAGCAGTAGATAGCTGTTGAAAGATAATTTTTCACCGAGGCATTGTTTGATTTAGTAATATCTTCGGGCCAGATGATCATCACCCAAATTGATTTCTGATCTTTTTGTTGCTGATCCCAGCGCGGTGCTCGTAAAAGGACGTGAGATGAGCTCCAAATTGGTGTCCGGTTTCTTCTCCACGGGTTCGTTTTCCATATTCATGTGTCGGCTCGCGTGTCAATAGCTTTTGATGGTCTAATTAACCTCTTTTGACAAAACCAACATAACTCGATGGAGTCTAAACGTGTTCGGAGGTTCTCTAAAAAAATGACAAATTGCTTTTTATTGAGTCTTGCGCGAGGAGTTTAGATGACTTGAGCGCTTATTGGTGGTCAGATAAAATAAAAGCAAAAGAGCTTTCTACGGGGCATGGAACAAAGCCACGCTGGTCTCATTGGACGCTGGAGACCTTCATATAATCCGTGGGAATGCGCTGGGAAAACTTTTTGTTTGCTAAGTGACTCTTCATATTCCACCGAGCTGCGCCGTGCAGCAAAATGGAATAAAACGCGAGTGCTGGTGGGCATCTCGCTGGCTGGGATCGTCAAGAGACTTAAGAGTTTAACGACGAAATGGTTGCTGCGAGGAGGTGGTGTTGGGCGCATTTCCTTGGGTTGCAGTATGTGGATCATGTTGAAGTGTGCACACATTGTGGAGGCAGTCGGGAGTTAATTGAAATATTTTGAATTATTTCGCCCCATTCATTGATTTGTTGTTCGATAAGCGAGCTCGTAATTTGATACGCTCATTGTATGAGGCATATGAAGAAGAAGACGATAAATTATTCTCGACTTATTGTTGGCCCGGTTGCGTGCGAGTTATTAAGTAGTTGTTTGTGTACGCGCGCGCACGCACACCACGTAATCCGGGCCTGCTGCATGGCATTATCCCAGCGGCCCATTTGGGCATCTCTCCGATTGTTTATACGGGCGGGAGAGACAAACAACCGGCGGGGCCTTCGCGCGCGCATGGGAACCGCGGCCGGCCGTGCAGACACCGGGTCTGTGGGGTCGCATTCCAACCGAATCATATTTAAATGGGTGGAGCCACCCAGGTGGCTCGCCGCTGCAGGATGTTTATTTGTTAATGACGCGCGCGATGAGTGTCCACTCGGCGGCCGCAGGACGACGCGCTTTTGTTTTTCGGACGAGCCGCGGGGGCGAAACCCGCGGGGCGCGCGCGGTGCACTGGAATGGAATTCACCGCCGATGCGTTTCTACCGCGGCGTGTGCGTGCGCGCGGGCGTGTGTGTGCAAGTTGGCCGCCGGTCGGTTTTATCGGACTTCAGGGTGGCCGCCGCGGCCCATGGCCCGACGAAGAGAGTGCCGCGCTAGCCGGGCGGGCGGCCCACTCTCGGGCCTCTAATGGGGCCCTCTACAAATCAATCAGCCCTACTGCTGATGCTGACACTCTGCGTACACCGCGGCGCACCGCTGAGGCCGAGAGCACTCACTCCTTTTGCCTTTTTCGCCGCTCTTACGCACCAACACATTGGACACTGCCCAGTCCAGAACAATGCAGTTTACGGGCTGGGGCTTTTGTTTCATTCTCACAAATTTCATCAAATACCTTCAAAACGGCGGCGTTTAACACGAGGTCAATCTCCCAGAGGATTAAGTTAGTTCGTGGATGGAGAATAAGATGTAAATCATGATATTACCATGTAAAAAAGGGTCTCAACCGAGATGGTATCTTCAATCAATTCTCGTTGATAGAGCAGTTAGCTTAAACAAATCAATTAATTTTTTATAGCCGCCCAGCACAAATTACTTAATCGCATCTGGTTGAACCACGCTACAAAAACCGCGCTGTGGTCCACCGCTTGCTTGTTGCTGCTTTCTTCGGGGCGGGTTTAGGGAACATTTGAAAAATTGCGCTCTTTTTGCGGTGAGTCGTCTTGCTTGCCACCCAATGTGCGCACCGCGTGTAATTACGGTTATTTGAGGTGTCCTTATCTAGTAAATCATTTAACTTGTCATATCTCTTCTCTTCCTTTCCG
The DNA here is from genome assembly GCA_027574925.1 of Ecitoglossa quadriceps. Taxonomy (NCBI): domain Eukaryota; kingdom Metazoa; phylum Arthropoda; class Insecta; order Coleoptera; family Staphylinidae; genus Ecitoglossa; species Ecitoglossa quadriceps. The sequence goes on along the minus strand of JAODGC010022635.1, from coordinate 23,163 downwards.
ACTTGCGGTAGGGTCGTGCTGTAATTACAAATGTTCCGCATTACTTACAACCAACCTCCCGAGAACTGAGCAAACCACAAAATCAATATTGAAATGTTGCCAATGTTACCAAGTCAGATGATTATTGCTTCAGCGTTGTTTCTTTAATATTTGAGGCCCTCTGACAGACTTTTTGATCCCCTCTTCGAAAGGAATGTTTTAATGCGTGTGGAGGCCTTTTATTAATTGCAATTTGAGGCAATTTGGCCATTTTAATGTGTTTTGAGAGGGGTTTTTGTCTCTGCTATCGCGCCCCGGGGCGAGGTCCTCAATGGGCTCAAATTCCCACTGTCGCAGCTGTGGAGGATAATTGCGGGTGGCAACGACATGCACCTCGTGAGACTATCCAAATTGCTATCCTTGGTTGACTAACAAGATTGAGTCATTTACTCATGCATTACAAGCGTTTCTAGGAATGCGCCGCAATGAATACGTTGTTTCGGTGGGCCATCACATCTCGTGTGATGTGTGGTCGCGGCGGCGGTTGATTGAAGCGGGGCTGCATCCGGTCACCGGTGTTATTATCGATGGGCTACCTCGTTAAAATATTATTCGGGACTCGGCGCCCTAATTGGTCGACCAGCACGGACAGTGCACGCGGCCCCGAGTGCCGTTTGTGATTGTTGTGGCATTGTGTCGGTTTTCGGCGAACGATTGCGCGACGTGTGCGGGAGCGGCGCGCAAAGTCCTTGCGATCCTCGTTCGTGGAATCGCTCGCTTCCTCACCGACCTCCCGCGGGCCGCAATAAGGCATATCTATTAGTGTGGCATCAGTATCGCGATGATTAGCGATGAGTCGCGAGTGCTTTACAACATTCTTAAAGCATCCACCGCTACGCTGTTGTTGTTTTTGTGCGTTTTTCGGCCAAAGTCAATCGACACCAATTAGAGCAACAAAACCGAAATTCCACTGGGTCCATTACCGCGCCGCCTCGGAATTGACCGGTGTTTCTCTCGCGAACGTCGGAGACGTTATCTGCTCGTCTGTTCTTCGCTTTGATATACAATTCCAGATAAGCTGTTTATGTGTGCTTAAAACACACTAAACCAGCACAAGATCTTTCACGACACTCTCGCGGCGTTTTGTTAACCTTCCTCGGATGGTGCTCCTTCTGAGTCGCCCGAAACCAAACAAAACCACATGGTGTGCACTGAAAAACATCATAAAAGAAGCAGGCCTTAATCATTAGCTAATTGTGAGGTGGAATTAAGATCAATCTAAATAAAATTAGGGTTTAACTCATTCCGAAATTCTTTTGAGGCCCACAGCTTGTTGAGCGCGCAGAAGGGTCCTCGGCTTTGATTGAATTGTTGGATGATTTGTTGGCCACTTAAGGCTCTTAAGTCTGCTTAAGTACCCCATATGGATACGTGTTTGGTGTACACATTGTGTCGTGTTTGGTAACGTGTCGACAGCCATAACAATCGAAATTTCACACCTACTTTTCCCCTTTTTTCTCCGCTCCTTCACGTGCGGTGGCTCTTAGCATCTCGGAGATTTCGGGGGCGCTGCTATTGTGCAGCGCACAAATGTGATTTTTATTGGGCGTTTTTATTCATCGACAACACATCCATTAGCCGCAGCGTCCCGGCGTGCTTTTATGCATTTTCATTCTTTGCGCGAGAGGCTGCGGTTCTCATGACATCTTATTCTTGTTTGGGCGCGGGAGTGGACCGCGTGGCATCCATGTGGGCACTGGGAACCGGACGCTGTGGGGCCCATTGATGCGGAGTGAACGCGGCGTATAATAATGATTGATGTACTGTAGTTAAAAGACATTTTTCAGGTATATAAAATATAATTTGGTGCGGTTGGGTGTTCACACAGTGCTATCATTCTTTTAAGGGGTTCAGCGTGTGTTTTGATTCTTTTTTAAGTCACTGGCTTTTACTACCTACATATTTTCACCTGGGATACATTAAAACACCTTTAAATTTATCACGGATTATAAATTGATCCTAGCGGTGGTTTTCGAGACGTTTTAGCTTCAATTCATTCAGCAAAAAATTCTCTACTCAACTTAGACTATATGCTTTACGCAGTGGTTTGCTTCTTGATGATGAGCGATTTAATTACATCAAGGGTGATCTTCTACTGCGCCTAATTGCGCAAGAAATTAGTGCTGACCATTACGCGTTGGTTTGCCACCTGAACGCGGGCATTCTTCGCGCCTGCTGCTCAGGAGCGCACCTGATCGGTGGCCATCATCAGCGTGGACCGATGTCTCGATGATGAGAGACAACAAAATGGAATGCGAACGCGAACCTGATGCAGCGGCAACGCGCGACCGAAATATTAAAATGCCACAAATGAGCAAGAACAGAGTATACCAGGTGCTACTCAGAAGATTTCTAGCCAACTGGACCTACCTGGGAAGTGCTCTTAATTGATTCCATCGATTTTTATCGGCAACACTTGGTGTATAACACACACACACGCATGGAATTCGGCCTGTTGGTTCGTTCGCTCTCGTTTGATTGCTCTATTATTACCAAATTACATTCATTACCGGCGTGCATCTTCTGCGCGAGCACGCAAAAAATCCACTCGACTTTTATGTTTTCATCGCGGGCCCGCATTCAACCCATGCGAACTCTTTTATTACGGACAATTTTCATTTTTATTAGCGAGAGTAAACTAGGCTTTTAAGGACGCATTGCGAACTGTGTGGGGACTGTGGATGACTTGATGGGCTGCAAGCATCTCAGAAATTATTGAATTAAATTTGGCTTGACATTGGAAACCAACTACTTTACCCTGATTGGAAATCAGAGCAAGTTTGTTGGTTTCCGTAGTGTAGTGGTTATCACATCCGCCTAACACGCGGAAGGTCCCCGGTTCGATCCCGGGCGGAAACAACATCATTGCATTTTCTTAGAATTGCAAAGTAATCGAGTTTATTGTGACACTTGGCAATGCGTGGTTTGGTTAAAATCATCATCCATACATCATCAGCCATCATAATGTTATTTACACTCACTTGCTTTTAATTTCAGTTATAAATGATTAATAATAAATAATTAATTTATTGCTGACAGTTGCCTTGTTAATATGGTGAAAGTAAACACAAAACAATGATGAATTAATTCACGATTATTTATTGCCGGCCAGCTATCTGTCCCGGTAGCGTATATTATTATTAGATGTGGCGAAAATGATAGTAATTAAGCTGCGCGCCGTGTTGCTTCGGCGATTAATACAATAATCATCGCACTAGGAGCTGCTATTTTTAGCCCACGGGGAATCTGAGAATATTGCGCGCTGTGCTCCGAATCGACTGGAGAGGCGCGCGATTAGAGGTCGGCGTATCCGTTTCGATGTAATATTTTAATGTTTTCGCATGTTGGCCGACCATGGCGCGTACTCTATCTGTCGCGAAGCTCGTAAAGTGGAGCTTCCACTAGGAAGATCAGCGGAAATCAGGATACGGTAGCTCTGAAACGAGCAATGACGTAGTTTATTTTGTAAAGCATGAAGCGTAGACTTTTGATGGAAATCGAATGCATGCTTGAGTTGTAAAGGAGCTGTTTTGTTTTTTCAATGTATTATGTCAGTATAGTTAGTTGTGTTTTAAATTTGGTTTTAACTGGTAGAAAGTACAAAATTCTTGTTTTCATTTCGTACCTTGGTTTTCTAGGGTTTCTGAATGACAACACAAATGGCTCGATTTCTTGATAATTATATATTTTATGTACATTCATAGAGTATATCTATCGCAATTAAAGTAATTACTTAGTTTTATTTTAAATTAATAATATCATACAATATTCGAAGAATCACAGACATGGTACGACGCGTTCGCTACGTTTGCTTTGCTTCCAGCATATTCGCAGTCCTCGCGCCAACGAAAAAACATTAATACTTACGCCATATAAACATGCTAATACAAAATAATATTAGAATTTAAAATGTACAGTCCTTTGATAAATTAGTTAATATACAAACACACACACGCACGCACACGCGTAGAGAAGTGATACACAGAGAGAAACAATGAGTATGAGAAGAAGTAAACTTAATTTTATTCCACTGGGACGCAATAAAACAGCCACTTCGCCCGATCGCAGTAAATCTCGTCCTTGGCGCGGGCGGAGCAACACTATCCTTTTAGGTTTTCAACAGGGGTGCTATGTACAAAAATAAGAAATAATTTAAGTTATACTGTCAACAGTATACGCGGCTCGACACTTGGCGCTTGGCATCACCGTCTTCTTGTATAAAACTACGGTAGCTTCATCGTTTCGTTAATATATTTCTGTTCAGTCAGGATCACAGATGGGCACAACTTTTGTTACCGTTTACGTCCACACTATGTACAGGAATTGCCTATTAGTTCACACTACCGACACCCGCAACCCACCACCGTCATCTCCTTGTAGTTCTTCAGCACCACCTTGTTGTCCTCGCCGATGTACAGCATGGAGATGCTGCTCAACTGCGTGGGTATGCAGCACGCCTTAGGTACCTTGTTGGGCGTCACCGAGTTGACCAGCGTCTGGATGATGGCGTGGTTGGTGGTGTTGGAGTGATCCGGCAGCGGGAAGTTGCACTCGCCGTGGCAATAGTATGCGTCGTAGCCAGGCGGCGCGACGATCCAATTACTCCAGCCGACGTCCGTGAAGTCGACGTACATCCGATGCCGCCGACACGTCTCCCGTTGAATCTTCTTGCCGCCACGTCGCTTGGAGTCCCTCCGCGCACGTTTTGCCGCTAGGGCTTCACCGACGACTTGTTTGTGTTTACCGTCGTCGGTGTAGGCGAAGAGTAACGGTTGTTTGCTGGACCATGTGTGTGAGTCCTCGTTGGTATCCCGACGGAGACGGACGTGGTGCACTGTCGCTGGGCGGCGATTGTCTAGGCCTACGACGTTGACGACGATGCCATGATTGCTGGAAGGGTCGGCGATCCATCTGCGGACTGCTGGAAGCACGTCCAGGGTGAGGGTGTCGTTGCGTCGAATGTCGATGAGTTTGGAGTCGATAAGGCGGGTAATAGTTTCGTGCTTATTTTTTACACCAGGACGAAGAACATCGCTAACAAGGACATGTTGGAAGAACTCGCCTTCGTCGTCAATGAATTCGGAGATGAATTCAACAACTTGCCGGCTGAGTGTTAATTCAGCAGCTTTGAGGCTTTCTTCGGAGGGGATGTTGGTGATGTCGAACTTCAACCGGAAGCGGTGGTGACCGTTGAATTTGGAATCAATTGGGCTTTCTGCAATAAAAGAAGGAAAGCTTCTTTAGTAATTTTATTGTGTGGTCCATCGTATGTATTTTAGAAACTTTGAAATTACAGGGAGGTTTCCACTAATACGGAAACCTCCCTGTAATTTGTACTTGATTGTTAATTCAAAATATCTTGACTTTTCTTGTCAGGTGACACCTCGAAAATGCAAATTTCACTTATAGAATGCCTTAACTGTCGTCATAGACGCAGTATTATATACCAGGGGTGTTGAAGGTGGTTTATGAGCCGTCTGCGCACGTTTAGTTGATTTCATTAAATATGATTGCTACACCTTGAAGAAGCAAAAAGGAAAGCGGAAAGACACCGCGGCGTCATTTTTACGATTATGATGATTCGATCTATTCAACCAGCACTAAGTGCGAGTTGATTGAGTCTGAAAACTCAAGCAGATGGCGCTTAGCCCTGTCTACCCTGTCTGCGTGCCTAGGTATGCTGGCTTAATGCCCTTCTCGGAAGAGGAGCTTAAACGGGACACTCGTAATGACACTTGAAATCACCAAGCTCATCATTGACAAACAAATCATTCTTATCGCGAGTAGTATCAGCCGGTAATGGTAAATAAATGATTATGTGGTAATTACCTATATGAGTAAAGCTCCGTACGGTGTTGGCACTCTTCGTGTGCGCTCCTGGTTTATGAAGGTTGGTGGTGTCCAGCTTGAGTCCAGTCTGTCGCTCGTACATGTCCAACATGGCCTGGGGAATAACCACCTTGGAGCGGTCGACGTTCTTCGGTTTGGACGTGAAGCCGAAGAGGGACATGAGATTGTCCTCCACTTGCTTGGGCAGCTCGATTTTGGGCTTGTTGCCGCCGCCATCGCCACTACCGCCACCGGTGTCGTTCACTTGCGCGCCGCCCGCTAGCGCACAGACGACGCCCACCACTGTGAGGGTGAACAGCGTGCGCTGTGTCTCGCTCATGCGTCGCAGCATCTTCTCAGCGTCGTGTAGTCACGTGGTGCAATCTGCAAAAGGTGGAGATGTCATGAGTATAGGGCACGTGCTCGCAATCTGCGACTTCACACCGCGCATGACTTAAGTCTAATGTAATGTACGCCAGCAGGTTCGGCATTGCGCGTGTCGTTACGTTGCCGCGAGGAATCAGCTTTCTCCGCAAGAAAGGTGAACAGGTTCACAATCATGACCTCTTCGCGTGGCGCATGCGCGCATACATCAGCACAGGCACGCATTAAGCATTGGGTGCCGGGCACTAAGTGAATTAAACTATTTTAATGATGATTTTTCTGCGCGGAATGTGAAGGGTTTTATGGCTGGCGCGTACGTGCGTGAATGCGCATAGGTCATGCGTGAATGTGTCGATGATTTTTACGCTTTTATTGTCATCTCCCCGCGAGCCGTGGAGATCCTTCCGAGAAAAGCAATAGATAGTGCGCTGCGGCGAAGGAAACAACGTGTTTTGGTCACGCGTTGCGAACGAAGGGGAAAATTAATTACTGGAATGCCTGGCGCATTCCAGGGAGGCGCAGGTGTGCGATCTGCACTTAATGTTGCGGATGGTGTTTTTAAGGGCTTGGGATGGTGCATTTACGTTAATAATTTCGAAATGAAGACATCGTTTGTTTTCCGCTCGGGTTCTGTTTACGACTGGAAGCTGCTGGCACGGCCTCATTGTGAGCAGAGATCCGTATCGCGGATGCGCTATCTGCTGGGATCATCTCGGTAACCGCTGCTGCTGCTACCACGAGCATATGAGCCTGGCATATACCATGTGTGTGTCTGTGGCGAACCGCGCCGCGCAGTCTGCCTCGCGCGGAGCCAGCGTACTCGCACATTTTTCATCCGCCTGGCATTCCACGCGTTACTTAACACATTGCCAACATTGCGCGTGGCTTCGTCTCTGCGAGACGAAGAAGGGTATGCAGCGAAATTTGTGTACAATTCGCAGCATGCGCCCCGGGATTAGCGAGAAAAAACTGAGTCGTTGAGAGCGTTCAGTACGCTTGAGATTGATCCCTCTTCAACGCGCTGCACGAGCCCTGAGAATCCTCTCAGCAGAGTGAGAGGTGTCGTAAGTAAGCGTAAGCTGCGCCCCGTGGCGTTCTCGAGTACCACATACCACATTACTCAACCCCTTTGTTGTGCACGACTTAAGTCTGTTTAATGCCAGTCGAGGAAAAGCGCACTGGTAACTTTAGAAACTTTGGGTTTGGGGCTTAGTGATAGAGCTGGCCTATTGTGCTAAATCGCCAACCACTCGAGAATCAGTCAGCGCGTACTAATTTCGTGCCGTAGATTGATAATTGGGGAACAGTTTGAGCAAAATTGGTGGGGTTGTAAATGTAAGCAGGCCACCTGGTCAATTGGGGTTAATAAATTGTTAATAAATTTAACAATTGTGCGAAATTCAGGTGAAATTTAAGATGATGGTGCTTAGGTGCTCTAAACCGATAGTTGTTTAGAAGTACGGTACTTTTGTACGGTTGATTTGATTGAAATTGAGTAAATTTTCATGTTGCACTAACCTTTTTCAAAAAGTTTCAAACTTTTCAACTTCTCTACGTGGTAGTAGATCCCAAGTTATTGGAACACATTGTGTGATAATCCAGAAAATTACACAAAATTTCACTTGCTGCAACTTAAGTCACTTGGGTCCTTCGATTAATTGATTAATCAATGCCACTCCGCTCCCGCGTATGTCCTGATTTGATTCACGTTCAGCTCAAGTTGCGTCCCTCGGTATATGGTCAAGAAACCTGGGAAAAATCGTTGTGCGCAAAAGATGTTCCTCCGTACCGGGCCCGGTTAGCACTGCTATAAGCAAGCGTCACTCGGGTCTGCGCACCGGCTGCACTGTCACTACTTTATTGCTATAAAGCCCGAAGACTACTAACTAACTAACTCTAACTAACTAACTCCGGCACCGGCGCAAAAGGATCAGCCTCAGCGGAGAGCTGCCTCGGCCCCGAGGTGCCCCGTTTGCAGTCTCGCTCTCGGCCCCACGCACACATGCGCGCACTGGATTCAGCTACCTGCCCGCGCCGCGACCGCCCCGGCCGCCCCAAAAGTGGGCGCGCTAGCCTGACCAATGACGGCGGTGGATGCCCGCATGCGAGGACACCATTCGTCCCAGTCACACGGCCCTCAAGTGACTTAAGGCGAGATGGGCCCAGCCCTTTTCCGCGACTCTTACCTCCGGCGTGCCTATGCGCACCCACATCGGTGCAGATTGCCGAGGTTTTGGATTTTTAGCCATGACCTTAAGCAATTTCACTCACCGTACTGAATTTTGAACGGCGCAGGTTGGTCGTGTAAACTTCCTTGGTTCAGTTAAACAATGTCCGAATTTCCGAGATTCTTGTACGGGTTTGAATTAAATGCTGTAAATCCATTCTCTGATCAGTTTCAATGCAAATGGCATTGAAGGCCAGTGGATTTGACGTTTATTTGAAGTGCTGGCCAAGTTTACACAGTCCCGAGTGTTTGTTTCGTGTGTTTATCAACAATTTGCGAGTGTGCATCGCCTGCGGCGCAGTTGCGCATAAAAATTGCGCATACGAATATCATTTAAAACTACGCATTACTATTTTTTGAGCAACTCAACTCAAAGCTAACTGAAACTTAATGGTTCCTATCATGTTGCACATTCCTTGCAAATCCTCGCATCTCCAATCAATTACAGCCTCAACTGTAGGCTGTCCGGTAGGTCTCAATTGCCGGCTTAAATCTAGTCCAGATCTAGATGCTTTCGGGTTATCTGCTTCGCAGCGCTCAATTTCATCATTTGTGTAATTTGCTCATGTGAGATCACGATGCGCGCATGCCATGCCAGACTCGCTGGCATTCTTCGTGTTCAATTACTGACTGCCTTCGGGCACTTGGTACATGAATGCGCATCATGCGCGCCTATGAAGCTCGTGATTGTTGCGTACGAGCTTGTCTTTGCCAGGCTTGGTTTTGTTGGCTCCGTTTTGCGGTTGATTAGACGGCGATGATGAGCTGGTGCCCAGCCGTCTGGTGTGCGCTCACGCCGCCTGCCTACGTTCGCCGGTCGCATTGCGTCGGCGTATAAAAGCTCAATGAACATCTGGATGTTTTCCATAAAGCACACAATGCGCTGTGTTTGGGCGCGGAATGAATTTGAGTGTAATTTGAGTCACTTGGCCCTAGTGAAAACCTACTTGCAAGCGGTTCAAATACGAGGATTTGGCGTTGGGTTGGAGTAAAGTCAAGTGGTCAACAAGCCCAGTTGATTCGACTGCATGGACTGCATTTGCTTTGTGTATTTTTTTTTTTTTCTCTCGTCGTGAGTTCTTTTCTCGAATGTCGTCTATATTGAAATAATTGACCACCCAACAAGAGCTTATTATAAAACAATACCAATATAATTCCACTAACCGTGCGCCCATGAATCTCTCGTTCTTTGATTCTCCTCCATTCTCCGGTTCGCGGGCGCGCTGCTCCCAAAGCGCCCAAACTAAAAGCTCGAAACAATCGAGAAATCGAGCAGCTAACAACAACATACTTACTTCGGGGTCGGGCGAGACGCGTTGGAACCGATGCGCGCACGATGCATGCAATTGCCCGGTGATTGTGCAAACAATGCGCAAAACTCGCAAAACAATCGCGCGCTAAACGGCCACGGCGGGCGAACAATCGCCGCCCACGACAGCTTCATTGGCGTGATAAAAATATTGAAAGCGGCGGCATATCGGGCGCAATTGAATATAATTGGCGTTGCAATTTACCACGAAATTGTTTTTTCAATATTTTTCAAACAAATCCAAACATTCAACATTTCCGTTGAATGCCATCAAATGACACCATGTGACGTCAAATAATGAAGGTGCACACGACTTAAAACACTTCTCTAGAAGCATTAGTGGTACCCCTTGGTGAATTCCTCGCATTTTTCTATAATGACTACAACTCAATCTTTTGATCTAGAGGGAGTTCTTCCTTCATATCTCGCATTTTCCACGTCAATCGCCAGTTCTATGCGCGTTGCGTGTCGGTCCAGAAGCGATGACGTGTTTTGCATGCTCTACCAGCAACTAGCCAGCGTTAACTACCAGCATTAGACTATTAGACCATGACCATTCTACGCTAATTGCCATCGTTGAACTGTCGAGTCGGAGCTGTTGAGTCGTGAAACGCGTGTAAAGCATGTAGAAAATGCGTGCAACAAAACCACTCGTGTTGAGTATTTCATTTGTTTCGTTTATTTGGACGGCGATCATTATGATGAGAAGGCAGGCGCGCAGCAAAAAGGCTAGGAACACAAATACGGTGGTCGAGTGTGTTTTGTGGTGCTTTTCAGCCTGCTGCCCAGCGTGTGGTCCCCATCCAGTTTTTGATGGGCACCAGCCGCACGAGGCACGGCTCATGCAGCGGGCAGAGCTGTCTCCCATTCAACAAGAACAAAAAATGCGTGTATTTTAAGAGCTTCAGGAGTTAATTTCAGTGAAAATGCCGTGAAAAACTTGGTGGTGGCTTGAGTCTTCTTCTGAATTACTGAACTCACCCGCCCGAACAATGAAGACATAAAGGCAACATCTTGAATTCAGTTGAGGGTTATCAATTTATCTGCGCTGCGTCTCGATTGAATCGCTCTTTGCATCGCTTTTTCTCGCCGCGCTTGTTTCTAACTATTTTTAATTGCGATGGCGCGCACGCGGAGGTAAAAATAACTCGGCGCTTACATAATAACGCGAAAATAACGAAACAGGTCTTTACCTTGTGTCAAGCATTTGATGCGCGATTGCGATTGCGAGTGATGCGATGCAGCACATTCCGCGCGGCGAGCAGCGTCCTGAGCGTCGAAGAGTCTGGCACATCGCGAAGGTAATGAGCGCTGCCGGCCAGTGAACAAGCGATTACGCCATCGATTGATGGCGGCGGGCTGTCGGACGCGGATGATACCCAACAGACAGCCTGACGACGACTTCCAACTGCCAAGTTTATGTTTATGCTAGCTTGCTTTGGATAGGGGTAAATTGTTATAGCGTCTGGAATTGAAATAAATTTGGAAAAGATGCATGTTATGCAAGAATTTCTCTGGGTATGGTTTATAAATCGGGTGCCGGGTACGTTTATAGATTGATTAGTTGGACTCCAAAAGTAAGTGGAATTCTTCCTGAGGTAACACTCTTCTAAATTTTCTCTTAACTGATATAAATCCTACATAAACCATAACTTTATTAGCATAATACCTGATAATATTACGCAATTTAAGGCAAAACAACCCATAGTACCAAGTTGGCCAGCTGCATCACATAAAACAAGCCCCTATTGATCAACGCTAATAGAAGTGCAATTTCCATCATGTCATAACATCTTGTTAGCGTTTCACAGCCATCCCAGCAGCTCTAAATTCAGCTAATCCTGCGCACCACGCACATCCGCATTACCGCGCCTTGTGCCGCCTCTTCCTCTCGCCAATCGCGCAAATCTCGCATGTTTACGTACTTGCAGCAGATTCCAGTCCGCCATAAAGCCCCCACAAATGCGTAAAATATTCATGTTCATTCATAAACTCTATGGACGTCGTGCTGGTTCAGTGGCAATAAAAAATCATGCCACGGTCTTAATCATGATCAACCTGTATCATCTGCCCGCAGCTGTCAGGTGCACTGGGAATACCCAGTCGTTAAACGCCATTTCCTTCCTTCCTTTGCCTACCTCGAATTAGCCCGAATTAGGATTATACGTAATCACCCTACCTGGACGGATGCGCAACAATAGAAGCTATATATGTAGTATTGTTGCTGACGATGGGAGAGGGACTCTTCCTCTATCCGAATGCTTTTTTGGGAGGAAGCAGTCGGCATGCATTGTGGCGAAATTGATGGCGTTTGCGAGGACGCGTATACATGCGATGTGTGCCGTGCTTGCGTCGAAAATAGTGCTTGTAATGATTTTTAATTATTACCGGAGTGCAAAGTAACTGTTGTTTGCTTTTGCCGCGGCGCGTTGACGTGCTGCGCCTTCTTCATCTCTTCAACTGCGCCGGTTTACTACACTTGAGGCGTGCAAACAAAACTACACAGGGCGTTCAATGTTGTTTTATTCACATGGAAGAGGTTTTTATTGGCAACGATTTGATTTCTCTGTCGTTGTGACCGTGGATTAATGCATATTGTTTCACAAGTTTGTGCTACCTTTATTTGCTTCTTTTGCTTGTGTAATTACGTTGCAACAAGTTGTGTTTTACAAGCAGCAAGCACTAACTGGCGTTGACTTCAACCTGGCGAAGCGATCGCCTTTCAATGGAATTGGTATAAATAAAAATCAAGTTTTTGCGGATTGCTAGAGCGTCGCACGATCGCGCGTAATTATTACAATTACTGGGCTATTTTTACACTTTACACGCCTGTAATTATGCATAGTGGATGCGGTTTTTGTTGCTAAACGAGACGTGCGTAGCGTGCGAGTCGGCGAAGACTAAAAGAACAGAAAACAAGTTGAAACAAAAATGGATCGCTAATGTAATTCCGCGCTAACGTAACAAAAACTTTTGGATACAGGTTTATTTCAATTCGTGCAAAGCATCGAAACTCCTAATTCATAGCATTGCGTCTGCCATCCGTGAAAGCCCGCATAATATGCAACACATTACAGTGCACAACAATGGTTGAAACAATGTCTCTAATTACAATAATCTATTTGTACTAATCGCACGCACACAGCGACGCAGTTGATTGTTTGCTCTACGTTCAATTGGTGTAATTTGTTCCTGTTCACGCGCGTCTTGCTTACTCATGTTGATTGTTATTGCATTGTAAAATGCTATTATTGCAGTTGTAATTAATTTTGCATTGGTTGCGGACAAAAGCTGTAAGAAGAGTGTGCCCGGAATTTAGAGGTGCCGTCATCATTGGCACTCTCATTGCAGACGTGATTAATGTTATTTGTGATGGGGACACTCTGGACTAGTCGGATGGTCTTTAAATGTTAACAAGTTGAAAGTTATTGGGAGAATTTCCATTGGTCTATATAAATAGGTAGTAAATACCTCTCCAAGCCTCTTTCCGGTTCCGGCGAATCGTTCGAGAAGATTTTGTTGCAGTTTATCAGAATTTGATACAAGCGTATTTATATTCCTTGAAATTTTAATTTTTAAATATCGCCGCATTGAATTTTATCATCAAACATGGCAGCGCTGCATTCTGGCACGCACGCGATGAGATTCAACTTCTTCAGTGGCTTGCTTGGGAACGATTGCAATTCGCGTGGTTTTACAGCAATTCCTAACTTAAAATCCCTTCAACATTAATTGTACCCCATTCAAAATAATTTTTTTCTGCAGAAAATTACAATAATTTCGATGATGATTTTACACCGAAAATTTATGAAAGCAGGATTCTCCATAAATGACCATTTTTTGTATGGCTAGATGTTTGGAGCACTCAGTAGACAACCCATTAATAACGCGTATAATATGCACATAAACTACTTAAAACCACGAAAGAATTCCAAAAAACACAAATCACTATATTGATACCAACTAAACCACTTTGTACCACGTCTATACTGGGTCTTCTACCAAGAGAGAACGTGAGCTCTCAGCTGATTTCGCACCCTGCCCCCCCACCCCCTCCTCCTCAGATTCAATCAATCTGACTTGAATTTTCGATTGGTTAATAAAACACGCCAAAGTAGGAAACTTTGGCGCTTTGTGAAGTGTGTAAACAATTCTTATACGGGAATAATTTAAATAAATCGTTGGTGCGTAAAGTAATCTCGTAATCATATGTGTACACACTCGCAGCACAGACGCCAGGCTACAGGTGTCGATCCGGCAGCAGGCCAGCAACCGAATGTGCATACATTTCCATCCGTAATAATCTCGTTCGCGTAATTTATGTCGCTTTTCGCTGCGCCTCGCATTCTTTCGCATATTTTCACATTTGATTGGCGCCTGGACGCACTGTATATGCGTTAGTCACTGTCGCAAATGTCACAAGGGCATGATAGATCAGACGAGGGTCGCTTAATGGTGTTAATTTGGTTAATTGTCCATTAATTAATCTATGGGCCGAGACGATGTAATAAGAATAAAGAGAGAGAGAGAGAGAGAGAGAGA
>JAODGC010022414.1:62889-77664 GCA_027574925.1 Ecitoglossa quadriceps | reverse complement strand
TAGGTTAGAAAATATTGATCGGTTCGAAGTGAGTTGGAGTGACTTTTAGTGCTAAAAATAGGAAGAAAATGTATTCAAAAGAAGAAACCTTTTAGGTTTGTTTGTTAAGTCAGTGAAAAAAAAAAAGAAATTGAGAAAAGATAATTTTGCAAATTGAAATTTTAGGTTAGAGCATATACGGTTCCAGATAAGTCAGAAGAAGAAGAGAAATGTTGTTTTCAATATGAATATTTACAAGAAATATTTAAGAGTTGATTAGTCTATTGTATTTCTTCACGGATTAACAAGCATAATTACAAAGTAAAGGAATTTTTTTTAACTTATAGGTTAGATGAGAAAATAATTGTCGGTTCCTAGTTAGTTAATACAAACCAAGATCCAAATGTATTTAACTGATTTATTTCTGATATTTGACTAATTTTATGATTACAATGTAAGAAAATTATGACATTTTTGGGGTTTAAATTTTAGGTTAGGCTATATTGATCGGTTCCAGTCAAATCAAAATAAAATATTTTCAAAGAAAATTTATTTATTGCAAAGAAGCTGCAAATTTAGTGCTGAAAATAGCACAAAATTTAAAGAATTTTTGAGGTTCAGATGTTAGGTTAAGATATAGTGATATGTTTTGGTTAAATCTAAATAAAATGATTTAAAAGGAAACTCATTCAATGTAAAGGAACCGCAAATTTAGTGCTTAGTAATTTAAAGATTGGAGTATTTTTGAAGATCAGATTTTAGGTTAGAAATATAAATTGGTTTTAGTTGAATTAAAATAAGTTAAGCAAAAAACTCATTTAAAACACAAAAAAAATGCAAATTTAGTGCTAAAACTAGTAAGACATTTCAAGAAAAAAGCATTTTTGGCGTTTACGTATTAGGTTAGAATATATGAATCGGTTCTGAATCGGTGACTATTTTGGTTTATTATTAAATAATGTTGTACTTCATTAATAAAGAAACTTTTATTATTATTATTTTTATTATTATCTCTTCGTAAGTATGTTTTAAGTTTATGTACTAGTAGGTTAAGACAGTTCGAGTTGGATTATGTCAAACTCCATTCATGCCATCCCTCCCATCGTTATTATCCAAGTCAGTCTCATCATTCAAGTGGCTGAATGCATATCTTCACTCTTAATTATGCCGTTTAATTACGCCATAATGAAGGCTCTATTGTGCGCGCATACAGCACTCATCGTGGCGTTTAACTGCTCAAGTCATCGCAAGTCTTCACCGTCTTCGCCGCCGCCTTCGTCTCCATCGCATTGTGGCGCATTTTGCCGCCACTTGTGCACTCGCCTCTAACCGCTTTTAATGGCCCCGACATTTATTCGTCTCTCATTGTGCGTCGCACTGCGAGTGCTCAAGTTGCGCCGTAATTATTCACTCCGTTTATTATCCATTATTGTTCTGCTAGGATGCCACAAGGGGTTGTAATCTTGTAATTAATGCCGAGTTACAATTTATTCCAGAGACACATTGCATTGTGTAGTGTTGATGTTTGCGGTGCTCAGTATTTGTTTGTGAAATGTGTGCGCACTGTAACATTCTCTAATTACTGAGTCCGGTTGACCGGCGCCGTGGTTATCCGTAATGATCTGGGCCGGAAGCGGCCTGCGCGCCGGAAGTGGTGAGAAAAACGCCATTTTGTACGCTAGTTGATTTCGCTTTCGTGCGTGCGCGAGCGCGAGCGCGCGCGCGCGCGCCGTGCTTGAGCCATTATTGTAAATACCCTGCTTGCACGCTATGGTAATTCATACGTGTGTATAGGCAACACACTATTCACATATAGACCAGTACGTCATATTGCTGCATGTGTATAGGCAACGCAATATACACTAACCTGGAAGTCATGCAGATTTATTCCGTTTATCAATGCACTCAACTGACTAAAAGATCTTTAACGCCGCACTGCAGACTCACACACCAGGCAAACACACAATGCAGTAAAACGATTAAGTCCGGATTTCCGGTTTCGCTTAAAACCGAAGCCTATACTCTCATGCCGCTTCCTACTCTACAGGAATCTGTACTCTCTAATCAACGATCTGCAATTGTGCTTTGCGTAAACAACTTGATTCCACCTTGGTTTGTGGTTCCAACTGACGATTACTTCCTAATATTCAATTAATAGCAGCGTATATGCTAATGATTCAATAATTTCCTTCGACGAAACTAATTACGTCTCAGCCACCAATGCCCTTCAATATACACGCTTAATGCATGTTTGATTTTGCTTATTAAAAGTAATTAAGTTGGCGTAATTACTGCTAATGCCACTGCAGCAAACGTATCAATTTCATAAGAAACAGCCATCGATACCACAACTATGTTTTTTCACTGCACCTAATTAATTGCCTGCTTATAGATGGCGTACTAATTAAATGCCACAAATGCCACATCATTACGAATGCGATTAATCCCAGTGAGCATGAGTCAATAGGTTTAGTTTGTCAATCATAGTGTTGATTGTACACCGAATGCAAATTTGCGCACAACAATGGCGATGATGGCGCTGTTGGTTCTTTGCGTTGCGTCCACAATGAATGGCAAATGATATAATTTCACACAACATAAACTCCACTGCGTAGATTACCACTCTTTACGACTTTTTAACGACATGTGCTAATTAAAACTATAACTGAGTAAACTCACCTAAGGACACCGTTATTTTGATAACGATGCGAGCGCAGCAGCAAACGTTAATTAAGTTGTTATACCTGTTTTTCTATGGAAATGCACACACAATGTGGAATTAAAAGAAATGAGAGTTTAAAAAAAAAACGAATAAAGTTTTATTAGATTTGCAGTTATTGGAAGAGCAACCTATGCAACCCTTAGCACATAAACATATACTCAAGTCAGAATAATTTCTAGAAGCATTCAGTAACATTCTAATTACTATCCAAACACTAATAATTAATAAACATATAGATTGTACTTAATTTTATATTATGTGCAAATGTGGCATGTTTGTAGATTCAAATTTAAAATATTCAATTTATGCAAATTGAGGTTTAACGTATGCAACTTCAATCATCTTAATCGCAGAGATTCGCAGTAATTACGGAGTTTTGTAAAATTCAGTTGACATAACGAAATAAAACAATCATCATCCTACAAAAGAAAATTATAAAAACTTATTTATCTTATATTAACATATAGAATCACATAGAATCCGGGTTTCCCTCAAAATAAATGCAATTAATTCAAATAATGCTTAACGTATGCAATTGTAATAACTCCAATCAGATCCCGATTCGCAGCTGTTGCGTGTGTGTTTGGTGTTCTTCAACTTTCTGGAAACATGGATAAAATTGCAAATTAATCCCCTCACCATATGACCAGACATTCTATTAGCATCGGTAAGTTATTTTTCTATTCATTTTTCGTCCAATTTCGCTTCCGCACAACATTTTAACAGCTTGTTGAGTGCGGGTTACACGAGCGAGTACAGTCATAACCTAAAAAGCGTAACCGGCCGATGACGAAATCAAAGGACACAGCAATGCCGAGTTTACAACTTATATTCTCATTCATACTGGTAACCATCCATGGGTTTCATAACGCTTATGGCAAGGCCCCGGAAGCACGTTCCAGCAAGGTTCAAAGCGTTGAGCGTTTCGTTTGCGACTATTTGTGGCGATTGCGTGCGAGGGGTACTGGGAACGCAGCTGATACAATCGGACGCCAAGCGAGCAACTGTCGTGGCCACTTAGCTGCTATATCCTTCTTCTCAGCAAACGCTAGAGAGTGATATTGTAATTGTTTCACATGTTTCTTAAACATGCACGTGGAGAGACACCAAACATGTTTGAATATGACATGCAGTGGTAAGTTATTCATTTTGTAGGTGAAGGTTGAGTTTTCTAGCGGGAATTACACAAATATAAGGCAAGTATCAACATTAGATTACATACATTGTTTAATTACTGGTCCTTGGACTATAAGAAGAAAGAATCTAGGATTTTGGGCTGTTATGAAGGGAAGTACCGCGGAGATGGCAGCAGTTTACTGACATCATGCAAATAAGCAACAAGAAATATTCGAATTCTACGAGAGGATTCAGCAAGCAGACTTCATATTGCACAAGCACATCCTCTGTATCCTTCAAAAATAGACTATAAAGTAGCTTACGTTTGCTATTATAGTTTGACTTTGCTACCGAGATAATCGTTTTATACATTGAAAGTACTTCCAAACAATATTCCGAAATCCAGTTAATAACACTAGGAGAAGAACACTTCGTCTACAAGATGTAATTATAATACATAAGTTTAAATCGAAGAAACTACAGGAGTTCAAAGGTCAACTGTGCATATTTTGAGGTTAATCTCTTCTACTTCATTATTTTAGGTTAGGCTACATGTGCAACACATTGCTACTATACGAAATGTTTAATTAACGCATCATTAATCCAATGTCATACGCAGACAGTAGTTAATACCAGTAAAATTGAACATTATCAGTAGCTAAATATGTAAGTAATATGGTAAGTAACACATGAATAAAAGGGCAACGAATATAATTCCACAATTCATCAAACACCTGAAACTCTCCACGCAGACCACTAATGTCATTTTAATTGATATCGTTTTTAATATTAAATGCGCGTGCTACAAGTCCAGCAACTGTAAGTGTGTAATATTTACCTACTTCGCCGTCCACTCGACTGCCTTATCTATCATCGTCGTAATGTATGAAACGTGGTCGATTTGATTTCCAGGTCGCAGCATTTGTTTGCTTCCAGGCGCGTGGTGGTGAGATTTGATTGCTTTTAAATTATTGAATTAGCTGTGGGCCAGGCGGTGGTAACAATCGTATCAAACTTTGTGCATCAATATTTAACCAGGAGCGAGGTTTTCGAGACGATTACAAACATTGAATGTGTACGAATAGCTGTTGCATTCGAAGCAATGTTCTTTTCAATGTCCACTGAACATGTTCAGGACATTATAGTGATTATAATTGTATTAACCTCGTAGATATTAATTGGTCTTTGTTGTGGTTTGTCACGTTTATAGGAATTTTTATTCTCTTCCTTTAGTTTCCTATTAATTACTGTCATTATTTTATGTGCCCCATGGTGCTCGGATTTAATTAACCGCATTATGGACAATTCGTTTCAGTTGAGATAACCAAAACCTTAATGGCTTTGTTACAACCAGCTGTATTGTTGACGCGTGAAACACTCGAAAACTGACACAAGACGCCCTGATAATGATACTTTTAATATTTCCAGGGAACCATCAACGACGCTATTCATTTTTTAGTTATAAATTATTAATATCTCCACCAGATTGTATTCTAATTTCTGCGAAGGGAAACCAACAATTACTTCGTAATTTATTGTCTGTCATCATTCGCCCTTCTCTAGAAATTATTAAATTGATATTAAACTCTGCAAGTGTCCTTGAGCCTGAGGGCACAGTAGTGTTCACTCAAACAGAAGGAGTAGTAAACGACAATCAACGAATGCGACTGCTCCTAACATCTTCAGTGCCTGCGGACACCAGGTAATGTTCGAAATGGACACACAATGCCTGCGCATTACACTCATCATAGTACTCCATTACGGCATTATGCGATTACACCACTTCGGGAATATACAACATGGCTATGCGTGTTTTCTCTTGGCGACAACTGGCGTTATCATTATTAACGTATTACCTTGATTCGAGGCACGACAAACGTTAAGCAATACAAGTCGTGCTGGCTTAATGGATGTGCAGATGCCGATGGTTAAGACAGACTTCTGGAGTGGTAAAAAGTATACTCAGGAATCCTGCTGCAGGCGATTGCAATAAGTCATTTCCAGAATGAGTGTCATTGATGATATCAATGCGTTTGATACAATTGAAGCGACTCGAAAGGGATGGCAAAGTGAGTCAGATTATATAATTTGGGCTTTATTGAGGTAAGTTGTGTATTTCGTTAAGAATTTTTGATTCACTCACGATTTCTTAATTTGCGGTTGTTGTTTGACTTGCGCTTACAAACACTTGATGAGAATTCTTCTATCGAATCACACGTATAGTAACCATAACGTATAACAAAATTACACATCTCTCACTAATCTTAAGATTATTATCAGCCTTCAGTATTGAAAAAAACACCGAACACATTTATTCAAGTAAAATCTCTCTTTAAAGACAATTTACAATCAAGTAAAATTCGTTACAAAGTAATAACTCTTTAATTAGCTTCAATAACGATAAAATGAAGCAATCTCTCTTATTCTAACAGTAATAAAGAACAATAATCATTATCCCTATAAAATAACTCAATTCAACAATCACCAACGTTGATATTAACAAGAAGAAAAAAACTATTCCGCACATCTGTGCCTCGTAATTTCCTGATGTGCCCAGACCATCCAGCTCACATAATCTACGCTTAGTTAAATAATAAACAATTAGAAAACAGTCGAGTTTAAAAAGGCATCAGGAAGCGTAGACATACATGCGGTAAGCGCTTTTATGAAAAATGCCACATTAATCGGCATCGTTATGTGCTAATACCGGTAACAAATTATATAAGAAAATTAACAATATGGGTTGAATTAGTTTCAACAATACATAATATAATGTATATTGTACATGTGCGCTCTGGGCTGGTGCACTAACACTCATTTCAACGCTTGGTTGGCGCAGCAATTGCTGCCAAGTGCAATTAAATTAGTATTAGATGCAAGCATGTGCTGAGTGTTATTATGTGTGTAAATATAACAAATATGCGGAATAGTTGCGGGTTTTTACAATGATTTCCTAACTTATATTTAATTGGTTGAGGATTTAATGGATTGTATTACGAATGATTTTCAATAGGAGGTAAACTATATAAAAGGGAACATACAAGCTGCTTATTCATCTTGTAGTTTTACTTGTTTTGTTTAGAAGCTATTTTTAGGTAGAAGCTGTTTTCAATTTAACAAAATAAGGATGAAACGAAGGGTATCGCATGAAACCAAAAATATAGTAGCAAAATTAAGCTACATTAAGAGTTCTTTTTAAATCTTGTGAAACTAAAACATACTAAGTGTTTAATCTACTTTCTAACGCTCTTTACAGTATTGCAATATCCTTTTTGGATCTAGAGTTATCTCGCTATTTGTTGATTTGGAACAAAAAATTGCAACGCCATAGGCTCACATCATATTTCTCTCGACATTGATGTTAATTTTCTCAGTATCCATCAAATATTTTTTATGTTTTCTTTTTGCGTTAGAAAACTACATTAATATAAATTGGTTAGGGACAATTTATATTAATTATTATTAACTCGTAAAGTTAGTAATTAGCATTTTTATAAAAAATTTTAAATCATTGCTCACTACAATGTAGCAAACAGTTCTCATTAATTGTTTCATTTCTTTTAAGAACTCAAAATTGAATGCCTTCCTAATTATCGCTTTCGACATTTGGCTGAGTGAGGATTTGAATTCCATTTAAGGAGAATTGTTTATTATACAACCTATAAACAATTTTTATTAGGGAGAATTATCTATGAGGGAACATAAAATGTGTTTAGTTTCTTATCAGTTCGGCTAATTTCGTTGGTAAATCACAATAGAACGTATTTTTCATTTCACAAAATTGGGTGGAAATGCAGGGTGTCGCACGAAAGCAAAAATATAACAGACTTTGTGTTTAATCTCTCTTTATAGAATTGCAATATCCTCTCTGGATCAAGAATTATCCTGTTACTTATTCGTTTGTAAGGAAAAATTCCAAGGCTCTATGTTCACGTCATATTTCTTTCAACTTTGAAGACAATTTTCTCAGTTGATGTGTACAGAATTTGAAGTTATAAAATTAGTATTAATTAAAATTTTTTTACATAGCGGCATGGAATTATAATTCAACATATGTTTAAAAAATCACTATACTATAAGAAACAGTTCTCATCAATTGTTTCAATTCCTTTAGAATTGAATGCCTGTATCACTTCGCAATTATCTCTCTCGAGTGCGCTGTAAAAATCGCCTCCAAATTGCACGTAATTGTTCAAATCGTGCACAGCAATAACACATTATCTCGCATCTATCGCTCGGTCACGTAAAACCCTCCAACACCGCCCAGCACCCATCATCATCATCAATGGTTTTACTTATCGTACTTATCCGAATCGAAACGGATCGCAGCGCGCGGTATTTTCGATAAGTATACTTTAATAAAATTGTCTATCAGCGTACAAATTGTACAGCCAACCAGCTCCATTGGCGGGCAGGAAAAAAAGCACCAAAGCCGTAGATGCGGCCGATAGCAGCGGTGGTCAACTGTAGATGTTCCGCTCATTTTGTTATTATTAGCGTCTATGACTGGTATTAAGTCCTACATTCGTCGTAATTGAAAATTCGACGGCGATTGCGACTGGGACATGTAGGCAGCGCATAGCAGTGGCGGGATGAACGCATGGACGTTGTGGACGTCAGGAGTGTTGGCCGACGGTGAGGCTGGTGATGTTGGCGAAGCTTCATTGCGCGCGATGGCCGGCTGCCAATCGAGCGGGGCAAAAGACTCGGACGTGGATTGGTGCGCGAGCTTGATGATTACGTCGGGCTGGGCCCAATTATTCTGTAAAGCGACGTAGACGACGTTTAAGTATAGCTTGTGATTGCCATGTGAGATGGAGATGGGAAATGACGTGCAATAAGCGAGTAAAAGGATATAAAGACAAGATAACAAAATGGTTTTTACAAAGATTACATAGGTAATCCAGGAACGCACTTGTGCTGACTGCAGAATGTTGTCTAGGCATGTGCCACAGGCACCAGCATGGGTCATTCGTAGTGAACCTGGGGACTCGTGGCAAGCGCGCTCACACTCCCCACTCTTTAGCACAGCTATAAAGGAATGTACTTTGGCCTTGTGTGACAATGGCGTTGTAACATTCGTCGCGGTAACATCAAGCATAAGTTCAATGAATTCAGCATTGTTTCTTTCCTTGATTGATAGATCCGTCTCTGTTTTGTTGTATAAAACAGATACTGAAATCCTCATACACACTGTTTCATTAGTTCCATTCGTTTTTTTTTGTTTGTTTTTTTGTCCCATTGATGGTAGGTTGTAGCGCAAGGTGCACCGCAGGCAAGAGGACACCGCGCGCACGGCCGCACTTATCCTTTAAATGACATTTTAATTCCGAACGTATAATTTTGTCCCATTACGCTGAGACGAACCGAAATGATACAGCACAAGCAGCACTTTATTGCAACGGGCAGGTTCTTTCTGCTGTCAACCCAATCCTCTAATAAAATAAGCACGTTGAACTGATCGAAATTGTGGTCATTGTGATGATTGGAAATTGGTAATGAAAAAATGAAGTAAATGAAATCTGGGAAGGACTTAGAGAATGGATTCTCAAGATGGAAATATAATTGACGAGTGGTGTTATTAATCAGTGTAATTTATTGGGACAGGGTTTCCAAACCTTATATCATCGCTGCATCAGCTGAATCATTCAAATGGTTATTTACCATGTTCCCACGCGCAAAATCCCATATTCAAATAATGTTTCTGACTTTACAAGATATTGCATCAATTATAGTAAATTACAGAGGAGCGGTTTGCAATTGATGTGGTACCGTCATATAAATTGGCAAATAATATTCGCAAATCGCAATGTAAATATCTTTACTACAACTGTAATAACACAATATCTCGACTACTGAATGACGATCAGAGATGATTGTAACACGACCTGTGTGTGCGGTGTGTAATGCAGGCATGCAATGTAGTCGGATGGAAATCGCTCAGATGCTAATAAGGAAAAAACGTTGATAATGGCCGTCAGCGTTGTAACGAGATTATGTTTGTTTAGCGGTCAGCGTCGAGCTCAACGTGATGTAATCCTGCGGTTTCGGTGGCGTGTTCGACGATCGCTACTGGTTTCCATTAACTTTTATGAATATGTTTCTGGGGGTACTAGAAACAAAACAGCGAAATGAATAAGAGAGAAATTTGCATATATTTGACATACATTCTGTCAACTGCTATCAACAGCAACTTCCATCGTTACTGGAGGATTAGCAAGTGGAGGGAGTGCTTGGCGATACGTGTCGCACCAGTTCTCCCACTCCTTCAGTCAGTTATAAAGCAGTGTGTCACTTGTGTCCCAGACACT
The DNA here is from genome assembly GCA_027574925.1 of Ecitoglossa quadriceps. Classification (NCBI taxonomy): domain Eukaryota; kingdom Metazoa; phylum Arthropoda; class Insecta; order Coleoptera; family Staphylinidae; genus Ecitoglossa; species Ecitoglossa quadriceps. The sequence goes on along the minus strand of JAODGC010022414.1, from coordinate 67,536 downwards.
CACTTCATAACTCTCTTTTCGTCAGCACCTTATTACATATGCATTATACAGCTTCATTCCGCAACAGCCCATTCATGAAATTCTTCACTTATGTATATTAGTATCCTCTTGTATCAGTTAATTCTCATATTAGCACAATTCCGCAAAACAATTGCGGTAATTTGATTCTGCCTTTAAGTGCCTTCAAGTTTGCAAAGCAGCTAATTCATACCACATTCAACACTCCTCCCAGCATGATTTCTTCTTAAATTATTACCTTCGCGCACGTCGCTGTATGTGAATGCGCGTTTAAATAGTTTTGTTCAATTTCACATTTACTAAACATTGCGCAAGCGGCCGGAAGTTTTACGCGCTCGAAATATGCAAATCGGATTACGCTCCAGCGCCGCGCAGCTCATTAACCGTAATAATAATTCCCGATTAAGATCCAGCCGACGATTAGCAGTAAATTGTTCTCATTACGGCAATTTTGTATTTTAAACTGGCGCATATATTACGTGTTCACTGAACGCACTTAAGATAAACGAAACGCGGCGACGACGACTCAACGTTTACTCAGCGGAAATTCATTTTTAAACGAATGCTAGCGAGAGGCTTTTTACGCTTTGCTACAATTTATTCGACGAGGATTGTTATTAGCCGAAGAGATCTTTTGTTAGAAGCCACTGATGATAGCTCAACACATAGACACATTGTATTCTTCGTTTTGTGATGCTATTTTACTACTTTGTGTTTGTTCAGAAATGCTTACTCACATATGATTCAAGTGACTGCTTTAAAATTACAACATTATTTGGCATTGAATCAATAATTCTCTAGATTTTCAGTTAAGAAGATTTGCTTTAGGTGTTCAAAGATTGGCATGTAAAGCATCACTCACATAGGTAGGTCAGCGCCACGCGAATCTTGATACACTAGCATCACACTTCTCCCACTCTTTCGCGAAGTTATAAAAGCGTGAGACTCGCGTTTCGCGACATTCGCTTCGTACCCACCGCGGAGTAAACATCTGTCTAATCACTTTCTCTGATTAACTTAGGTCATAATTAATGAATTAATTGTTGCAATATCTACAAAATCTTTCACAATCAATATATGACTTAAGACTTAAGTGATTTCATTCAACTTTCTACTAGTAATATTTCTTCGAATAAACCAATAATAATTATACGCTCAGAATAAAATCTCATGACTCTTAGAAATGATTACCATTGTGGTTTTAGCCCAATTTACGTGGGTAGCCTTGTCTGAGCTTGAGCTCCAATGCACTCGAAGCAAGAACACCCGAGGGTGCTTAACGGTCAGTCAAATAAAAAACGGCACCGTCGTCGGCATTGTCTCCTCGTCAATTTGCAGCCGACAACAGTGTTATTATTATAGAATTAGTGCGGCAAATGGTTTCTAATTGCCCAAATGCTTTACAGATTTCAAACGTTAGTGGAGATTCCGCACAATCGGGGATGTGAGTAAAAAGTGGTCAAAGTAAAGTCCATTCATTGATGATAGGTTTTATCAATGGACTGCTCACGACAAAGGCATACAAAAAGCCAGAAAAGCATAGAAATCTAATGATTGGAACTAAACTATAGGGTACAGTTTTGTTCTTTTTTTTTTTTTGAAGAGAATCTTACACATTATGATTGGAATTAAATGTGGAGAGTATGAAGAATGAAAACCACATCGTGTCGAATTATGAAAGAGAATGCCTAAGGATGTTACGGGAGTGATAATTTTCTATTGTTTGAGGCAGATTTGAGATGATTTATAAAAGCATGGATGTAGTATACTATGGGATACAAAGTAGATTACTACACTTGTTCAAGATCCATTCATAAAACATCATATAATCGAATAACCCATGATGCAATTAATTTTCAATCTTGGTTTAGCGTAATTTATGTGATATTTTGCTGGCAACAGCCAAAGTATTTGTGTGTTGAGCGAGGCGTTATAAAAGCAATTATTATGAAAATACGTTCGTATACATTCATTTTTTTTTAAATATAATTTACGAAATGATAACATCGACTTCCGGTTTGATTGTCGGACACCAGGTGAAACACGCATTAAAACGCGTGACACACAACAAACACCAAAAGGGATGTGATGCAGATGAATATCTATGAATTTCACAAACCTCTACCTTTTTACAATACTAGTTTTTTCGATGCATAAAAGTAATGAGAGGCAATGTGCAGAAAATGTAAACAATTTAGTTGATTGAGATGAGAAGATGTATTCTGAATTGTTTATTGTCTTCAGGTTTGTTTAACTTTTATGAAAGCTTTGCAAATTAGCGTATTTGGCTATTACATTTGTAAGTTTGGTTGAGTTCTGGAAACAAAGGATTTAAGGCATATTATTGATGGTTTTCTTAAGATAACTCTTAAGAGTGGAAATTGGTTTAGTATTTTATCTACTCCCTGAATTATTTTACAGAATTTAAGGATCTATAATTGTTCCAGAGTTATTTACATTTTCGTTGAATGCAAAATTAGCTCAACACAAAATAATTTTTTTATGCAATTATATTAATTAGTTTTGCACGATATAAAATTTGAGTTTATTCTAAACTTAATCTACTCTTTGGATCTTTTTACAGAACTTAATTATCTTTGGTTGTTCATAAGCAATGTAAATTTTTGTTGAGTCATTCTCAGTTGTATGATGTCAATGCACTGCTGCCATCTGTAAAGACAGTTTACTCAGCAAATATTAAATATTTCAGAGTTTTACTTCTTTCGTTAAGAAATCAACCTGTTATACTTTGCTATTCTGAAATATGAAGTCTTTACATTTTTAATTAATACAAAAATTATGATGTTAATTGATGTTAATTGATATTAAGCAAATACTGGCGCTTTAAATACAAAATAAGAGAAAGTTTCACTCATGGTCAATTGAAATTTTTGCCACATTCTTTACTTTTAGAGTATTGCTTTAATTGAATCCAAATTTGTTCACACTTTCAGATTTATGCCATCTACTGATATTATTCCCCCTCTCCTTTTTTTGATTCACCGCGATAGAAATACTTTAAACCACTATATCATCACTGCTTTATCCATAGCTGACGAGAATTTAATTCGATTTTATTAGACACCTCCATAATAACAATCTTAGGCTTCCCATTAATTCGTGAATCTGCTTCAGTCCGTCTGTCCTGTCTTTCTGTGTCATTACAGTGCCGCCATTCGGTGCACCTCTGGTGCCCACTTTTTCCCCTGGCTCTCCTGCGCTTTGTGCGATCTAATGTCATTTAATTTCCAAGCATGTGTTTAGTTCGGAACAATGTGGGCCGGCAAGGTGGCGGCATGGCAGTGCGGTACGTGCGCGTAACTAAGTACCGGCTTCCTCCACCGATACTTATTCGGCAATCAGTACCACTAAAAGCACCTATTACGCTAGTGGCGCGACTGCATTGGGGATTTGCGGGAGAAACAATTGTGGAAAAAATGCATGATAGATATCTTTTAGTTGGGTGCAATTACCAGAGGGAATTAAATTGAGTAGGCCAGGTAGATGGATGTTTTTTCATGAGTCGCAACGAGGAATACAAAGATGAGATTTTCTATTGCTATAGGCCATATAGATTTCTGTACAATAAAATTGTATTTGACCAAGATTGAATAGTTCAGGAGATATTGGTGAAGAAATCACAGCATGTTAGGTTAGTGCAACAGTGGGCTACCTACAACTAACCTCTTTATCCATACATCTACAACATCTTTAGAAGTCAATTGCATTTGACATAATTTAATTCGCTAGAAAGAATGGAATGAGAAATTGATTGAATAACCAGAAAGTCAGCTTCAATAATTAGAGGTTACATTGCAGCATAACCTCAACAACATTAGTTTGCAGCAAGGTTCAAACAAACTTAATGTTCATTGTATGGTGTTTTACTCTAATCACTAGAATGCGAATCCAAATCCAGACAATCCTTCCTTAGCGATCAACATTTTAATTATATCGAATTCCTACAATGACATATTGATGGAATTGATTATACTTGAGAATGCCAGTGGGAATTACTCACATTGATATACATTGTTTTCCACGTCAAATGCATTGCAATTGAACAAATTCTTATTTAGCTCAACTTCGGTGAGTTGAACCGCAATGGAAAGTAAATGCTTTTTAAATAGCTCGTGCATGTCAAGATAAAACCATTGTGGCAATGTTTCATGCGGTCGTGGATGCGCCACCCACAACATACAAATTTTCGATTGTCGGCCTAGAGACGCATCACGTCGACGACCGGGTGGCGGCGGGCGGCCGAGGCGCCAGTCCGATTTAGCGACGCATGTAAATTGGTCATTCACCATCAGCACCCACCGCACCGTTGTGGAAGAGACCACGTCGACGCACAGTCACAATACCAAGAAGGGATATACAGGGTGAGACCAAATGGGTAAAGAGAATAAAATAGTATTAGGTATCATCATACTAAATATCCACGTAAGAGAATATTTTCTTCCGGATGACTTTCAATTCAGCATATACAAGGGGGTACAAAATTAAATTCAGAATCTCATAAAGTGAGAAGAATGGACGAAGTGAAAATATCAACATGTTAACTCTGTAAGCATTTGATGGTTGTGAATATTCCCCAACACTCTGTATCGGAATTAATCTCTAGTGCAC